>BSBN01001793.1:600000-755688 GCA_027924645.1 Cunninghamia lanceolata
TTTACAAAGAAACACTTCAGCAACAGCAAGAGAAATACCTCATTTATAGGCTGATACTGTTGCTACAAAGTCACAACAAAAGGTAATTGTCACTCCACCTTTCAATATTATTCAAAATATGAAGAAGATGAATGTGACAATGTCTATGTGGGATTTTCTAGCCATCCCAGGCTAAAAGGGCATATTGTAATTTGCCTTGTCTGATTTGAAAGTGTCCAATAATACAACTGTTGACCCAAATAGGGTTGTCCTTACCAATTCATCCTAGGATAGTAGCAAACAGCCAAAAAAAAGTGCCAAACCACTCCCATTCTATGTGTCATTAATAATTAGAGACAAATTAGTACATAATTGCATGGTGGATAGTGGTGCAAGTAGTTCTGTGATACTGAAACAAATTGCAGACCAGTTAGGATTGAAGTACCAACCCTTGGAGAAAGGTGTGCTTTAGTTGGATGGCACAACTATTAATACTGTGGGTGTGATAAAAGACCTAGGTCTCACCTTGCACAGTTGCCTAAATGTTTCCATTTTCCAATAGGTATTCATTATAGACTTACCTCCTTATTTTGCCATGTACTTACCAAGAGAATTCATAACCAAGATAGGAGGATATTTATCCTTAGACTGGTCCCACATGTTTTTTAGGACCAGATATGGCACAAAAGTGACTCTAGAATATGAGTTGCTTTCAAATCATCACATAGAGCCTTACACACGAAGTGCTGTTAATGCAAATTGAATTATTTCTGATAACCCTAAACTTGTTACTGCTCAAGAGCTACAAGATGAAAGTATACCAAAGGTGCTGTTAAAGGAGTGGGCCTCAAAAAATGTTGTTGATGATCCTGAGGGACACATCTAAGAAACTGGTATGGGAATTTACATACTAAATGAGATTGAAACAGCAATTCCAAATCTAGTAAAGGATATAGAACAACAGATAGAGCAGCAAAATGAAGTATGGAAAATGTACTTTGATGGCTCAAGGAATAGGAATGGATATGGTGGTGGTGCAATTCTTGTGTCTCCACAAGGTGAAAAATATTATGCTGCTTTCTGTTTTGCCTTTTCATGTACAAATAACACTGCTGAGTATGAAGGATTAATCCAGGGTTTGCAGTGGGCAAGAAAGATGAAAATTAACTGTTTGCAGGTGTATGGTGACAATGAACTCATTGTGAATCAGGTGAGAGGACTGTATCTTACAAAAAATGACATTCTGAAATCCTACAAACATAGGGTATGGGATATGATTGAAGAGTTTGATGCTTTCAATCTGATTTCTATTCTAAGAAATCAGAACTCCTATGCTGATAGGTTAGCTGCAATTGGGGTCTAATTTGACATCCCTAATGATATTCAGAGGGAGAAGGTACAACCTCATGTAAAAATAGTTGACAGGCCTTCTATCCCTGACAATAATATTTATTGGCAGGTTTTTGAGAGTGATGAGCAGATCCTGCGTTTCCTATTAGAGGAAGATGAGTTTTTTGTGATGAATCAGGATAAACTTAAACAGCAATATGAGGATGGTCAAATTGTTTAGTTAAGAACAAACAAGCTGCCCAAGGGATTGGTGACCTTGGAATCCATTTTTGGGACTAATGATTAGCTAAAGAAAAGAAAAACCAGCATGCAAGTTAAAGAGGAGCATTACCAGGAGCTAGAAATATTCAAAGGTAAGCTTCTCAAAATTGGGAAAATCTGTTTGCCTGAGGATAGAAGAACTTTTATTGCTCTTTGTTAAGAGTTTGAAGATGTGTTTGCTTGGGATTATTCAGACCTAAAGGGGTTTGACCCTCATATTGCCCAGCACACCATAGAGTTAGAACCAGGTACAAAGCCTATGAGGTAGAAGCAAAGACCTCTAAACCCAAAGCCGGAGCCCATGATGATTAAAGAATTGACTAAGCTAATCAAGGGAAATATCATTTTTCTGATCAAGCATACTTCTTGGGTCTCCAACCTTGTCCCTGTGAGAAAAAAAAAATGGAGAGATCAGATTGTGTGTTGACTTCAGAGACCTCAATAGAGCCTCCCTAAAAGACCACTACCCACTACCCTCAATGGATAAAATTTGCAAGTAGTGGCTAGTTCTGAAAGATTCTCCTTGCTTGACAGATATTTTGGTTATAATCAAGTGTTAGTCAAGGAAGAGGATCAGTTCAAGATTGCTTTCACCACTAAATGGGGTACCATGGCCTATAAAAGAATGCCCTTCAGCCTCTCAAATGCTGGCTTTACTTTTCAGAGAGCTATGGATATGGCTTTTAAGGGTTTGCTATATAAATTGGTGTTGGTATACCTAGATGACATCACAATTTTTTCTAAGAATGCATCTGAGCATTTATCCCATCTGTGGCTAGTGTTCGAGAGATGCAAAGAATTGAGGATATCTCTCAATCCTAGGGAATACATTTTCGTTGTGCATGAGGGCAAGTTGCTAGGGCATGTTGTGTCAAAAGAGGGCATTATCATTGATGGTGAAGGGGTAAGAGCTATTTTGGAGTTGCCTTTACCCAATCATAGGAAGGGGCTACAAAATTTCATTGGTAGAATTAATTTTCTGCGAAGGTTTATACCCAACATCACAAATATGCTGAAGCCTTTGACGTCTATGTTGAAGAAGAGCACAGCTTTCAGTTGGACGATAGAGGCCAAACGTAGCTTCAAGTCCATAAAATAGGCATTATCGGCAGCGCCAATGCTGGTAAATTTGGATTTCTCCAAAGATTTCATATTGTATGCTTGTGGCGGTCTGGATATAATCTCTGCAATTCTAGTACAACAGCAGAGTGACGGCTTTGAATAGCCAATCACTTTCTTCAGTCAGGGGCTGGAGGAGTATGAGTAGTGGTATAGCTTTGTGGAGAAGCATGTCCTTGCAGTGGTAAGGAGCCTCAAGAAATTTTGGCATCTTATTTCTAATAACAAGATACATTTGATGGTCGCTCATCCTAGCATCAAGGAGTTCCTGTTAGGAAAATATGTAAATGAGAAAAGGGCTAGTTGGATCACCAAAGTCATGGAATATGACATGGAGATTAAGATAACCAAGCTTGTCAGAGGCAGAGGACTCAGTGAACAGCTTGCTTCTAGTTCTGAGAATGAAAAAGAAAAAGAGGAGGATGTGCTTCTGACCATTGAAGATGCTCCTCAAGATGATACAGAAGCAGTGGGCACAAGTTGGGTAAGTAACATGACTCAATTTTTGCAAACTGGCAGATGTCCAGCAGGATTAGATTGAACTAAAAGAAGATATTTTAGACTGCAGTCCATTCCATATGCTTTAATAAATGACATCCTCTTCAGAAAAGATTTTAATGGTGCCTTGTTAAGGTGCATTGATAAAGATCAGACTGACAAGGTGCTGCATGAATTTCATGATGGAACAATGGGGGGTCATTTTGCCCCAAGGACTACTGCTTGGAAAATAATGAGAACAGGCTACTACTGGCCCAGCTTATTTAAGGATGCCCATGCATGGGCTAGAAAATGTTTAAAATGTGCCATTTTCTCCAGCAAAGAAAGGCTGCCAGCTTTACCTCTGCAGCCAATTCAAGTAGAGCAACCCTTCATGAGATGGGGCATTGATTTTGTAGGTGCCATAAACCAACCATAAGGTGTAGGCCACAGGTGGATACTTACAGCTATAGATTATTTCACAAGGTGGATTGAAGTAGCGGCTCTGAAGGAATCAAATGAAAATACTGTTGTGAATTTTTACCAAGATTTGATATCTAGATTTGGGGTGCCTGAATCAATCATCTCTGATAATGCTTTAGCCATTGTTGGACTAAAGATAACTGACTAGGCTGTTAAGAATGGGATCTACCTAAATACTTCATCAAATTATTACCCACAGGGTAATGGTTTGGCTAAATCTACAAACAAGAATCTCATAAGGATCATTAGAAGATCAATGGAGGATAACTAGAGGACCTGGCACACTAATTTGAAATATGGCTTATGGGCAGACATAATAACTCCCAAGAGGTCAATTGGGAACTCCCCATATCTGCTAGTGTATGGAAAAGAGGCAAGGTTGCCTATGTCTATGGAACTGCCAGCACTAGACATTATGAATCAGCTAGAAATGTTTGAAGCAGAGGACCCCATGGCTGTCATATATGCTCAACTTATGGAGCTTGAAGAGAGCAGGGATAAAGCTATGAAGGCCGTGGAGTATCATCAGCTTCAAATAAAAAGAAATTTTGATAAGAAGGCCACCGTCAGAAATTTTAGAATGGGTGATATGGTGCTTAAATGGGATGAATTGAAAAGCAGACCAAGAAAGCATTCCAAGTTTGACAGCATGTGGAGTGGCCCATTTCTCATTACTGAATGCAAGGAGCACAATGCATTTCAGTTATCAAGTATGGATGGACAAAATTTGCCTATCCCAGTCAATGGGATACACTTGAAGAGGTGTTTTGAGGTATGAGTGCCTTGTAAATCAGTAGATTAGATTTCTTGCTTTCAATAAGTGCTACTACACAATAGTTTAGATCCTTTTGTTTTCCCTAAGTGTTGTCTAGCATAGTTGGAGGGCTTGCTTTTAGCATTTTGTCTTGGTTTGATCTTCCAAGTGTTCTTCACTGCTATATCCTGAGTTGCTAAGGTCAGAATTGTTTGTCAAAGATGTATTCTTAGACTCTGTATGACTCCATGCCCAATGGATACTTAATACCACTGATCTAATTGTTTAGCAGGCAAACACCCCATAGAGGTGGCCAAATTGTTGACCTATTTTCCTCTGCCCAGAGCCAAATAGTTCACCTTGCATTTTCCTTGAAAATCCTTTAGGAAATGCTCATACAAGGCTTAAATCCTTCAAATATTTATGTTATGCCTTGTCAATTTTCCCAAAAGTCTCACTCTAATATCTTTGCAAAAAACCTAAAAAAACCCAGAAATCTTTTAACTTCAAATATTTTTTGTCGCCGGGATTTTCTCATTTTCATAACTTGTGTTTATATGCATTCTTAAATGTACATTCACATATACATTCGCCTTTGTACATACAAGGGAATATGCAAAGGTTTATACAAGGTTTTGCTTGTATATCGCCAATGTATGTTTGATATACAATGGAAACATACAAGGCATAACATACATCGGCTACAGTTCACATGCATTTGCTACAGTGGAAGGCTCATTGGCCAGATCAGCCTCATCGGTGGCCAAGTTTAAAGTCTCCCCGATGGCTGATGTATATGCAAAGACCCTTGTATGTTTGGACACACAAGGCTGACAAACAAAGTGAATGTACATTTGCAAGATGTATGTGCAAATATACAAGGGAAATGTGCATCAGTCAATGTGTAAATTTGCAAGATGCATCCGCTACAGTGGCTTGTATATTTGTCTTTGTATGTTTTCACATACAAAGCCGATATACAAAGGGTCACATACAAGGAAAACATGCAAAGATGTTTGTATATCGCAAACATACAACAGGTGGGGCTCATGGGTATATAAAGGAGATTGTATGTGTTCTACATACAAGTGAGAATGTACAGTAGAATGTATATCAGGTTGTATGTGCGCACATACAAGGCCGATATACAAAGGTAATATGCATCGGCTACAGTAGAGGTACATCGGTGCAATGAACAAAAGAGAATGTATATTTCATATTGTATGTTTCCAACATACAATTGAAACATACAAGGAAAAATATGCAAAGGCTGAATGTGCGTATGGTGGGGTCCACAATATATAAAGGCGTTTGTATATCGGCGACATACAAAGAAAAGATGCAAGTCAGATATACAAAGGGCCATGCATACAAGAGAGAATATACAAAGGCCAATGTATATCATGAATAGTGCATTGTATATGTGGCTTGTATGTTTTCACATACAAGTCAAAGAAACAAGGTTGATATACATGCAAAAGATCACATTAAACAGTGGAATGTATATCGCGCACATACAAGCGAAACATGCAAAGAAAACATACAAAGGCGATATACAAGCCGTATTTCAAGGTATTTCCAGTCTGCTTCATAAAAGATTTGAAATCCGTGGCTTGCATATATATGGTGCTTGTATATGCCGATATACAATGAAAGATACAAAGTAAGGGTGCAAGCCGGATTTCAAATGGATATACATTTTGGTTGAATGCACTGTTAGGTCCGCGGGTTGCATGTATGTGGACATTGTATAGTGCGATATACAAGTCAAAGGTGCAAAGGAAGTATACAAGGCAGACCTAACTTGAGATCAAATTCTGGCATATTCAAGCATCGAGTCCGCGGCTTGTATGTATAAGTGCTTTGTATATTTGCACATACAAAAAGATATACAAGGAAAGGTGCTACAAGCCAGACCCGACAGAACAATCAGTTGTAGCTAATGGTCATTTTGAAATCCACGCAAGGAGATACAACTGGTGGGGTCCACCAAGGCACAAGCGCTTTGCATGTATCTTCTACTTGTATATTTGCAATTGTATATTGTGATATACAAGACAAGATACAATGTGACATACAAATGGTGCGACATGATATACAAGCGCTTGGCATATGCAAAGGGATTTGCAAAGAAGGTTTTAAATGGTGATTCAGGTGGCAAATTCAAGTGATATATACACAGATGCAAAGCGATATATATAGGCGGTTGACCAAAACTTTGACCGCCTGTATCTCCTCCATTTTAACGAATTTTGACATGCTGCAAGAGGCAAAGATGCATATTTTGGTCCCCTCTTTCATTTGGCAGGGTTTTCAAGGGTTTTTGTCACCTTTCATTTTCAGATCTGGATTTGCATGTTTTGGTCGAGTAGACTTTTCAATGACCATTTTTGAGCAGATAGAGATATTTTCTGCATTCATTGCTGCACAAAGATGAAGCAACTCGCATTGATGATAAATGATATCTCTCCATCACCTTGTTTCAGATTGATGATGCAGCAGCTACATTAAAGGCTCAAAAATATCTTTTATCTGCCTAGTTCCAGATATTTGATGCCATAACTCCTTACAGTTGGACATCCTTTCAGGAGATATTTTCTATTGCAGCTCTTTGAGTGAGTTGTTGTAACTGACTTAAGTTAGTTTGGAATGCTATATATATGCATTCGAGTGGTGTAAATAGGGTTGGAACTTTTTAACATACTAGCTTTTCTATTTCCAAATAGAGATTTTTCTATTACTGTAACCTGCCTTCTTATTAAATATATGCAAGTTATTTTTACCTCTTGGCTGATTTTCTAGTCCTATGTGAATCTGCATATGGTTGTTTGTGAATGTCTTTGTTCCTCTCAATCATATTGCTTCTTGCCTTTGCTAAAAAATCATCTAATTTGTGTATACCTACTTGCTATATCTGATTGTGTTGTGCATTTTTCGGTCCTGTGAAAGTTTCTTTAAATCTGTCTGGTGCATCACCTTTACTTTCAGTTTTTCTTATTTTTCATCTTTCATTTTAAAAGCATTCCTTTTCCCTTTTCTCCTCAAAATTTAGTATCTTTTAGGTGATAATCAGTCAAGGAAGCCAGCCTTCTCCGGAGGTCTGATCTCATTTAGCAAAGTCCCACACTTAGAGATCATTCCCATTGTGTCATTGAAATGCTTGGAATCCTTCCAAGCAGGGTGCAATTTCACGTGACAACAGTTATATTTAGGTTAAAATGTATTTTTAAGTTCAACTCTTCTATAAGAATTATGACCAAACATAGCTCATGTTCACTTTCACATTACATATAAGAATTATGACCAAACATAACTCATGTTCACTTTCACATTACATATAACAGTATTAGATCTTGAAATACTGTCCATTCAACTATAATTTTGAGTTGGTATTTTTAGTGCATATTTACTCCATAATTATTCTAACAAGTCAACAATAAGCTCCAATGTCATTGAGAATAAGAATTGCTCTTTCTTACAAGATATTTATTTCAAACCCTCGTATCAAGCAAGCACAGGGCCAAATGTTTTGCTACTTTGTTGAAGTGTGTGCTTCCCTTGAAATCAACTTATACTACTCTTTGCTTAATTATATAGGAAGATATCCAAGTTACCAACTTTGAAAGCCACATATGTGTTCCTAGGATTCTTCTTCATACAAAATTTCCATTTCTCATCGAAAAATCTAGGCGCGAGTATTGATCTTTAAGTAATTCTGACCAGGTTGTTATTTCATGTCCAAAAATCAAGCTGAAATGATTTCTTTTAAATTTTTGTCATTAATATGGGTGAGGTGGTTCCTCTTATAAATAAAATAACATCCCACTATTACATATCCCCTATTTGAAAACTTCCTCAACAACCAAGCTCAAACCCTAAAGCAGAATAAAGTCCTGAACTTCACCATCTTAAAATCAGAGGTCGAGGATGCTATCTACAACCTCAACTAGTATGGAGAACAATAATAAAATCATGTGTGACGAGGAGACCATCTGTGAAGGCAACCTTCAGAGATGGAAATGTGAGGAAAATGTAGAGAATCTGAGAAAAAGGGTGGTTGTTGTAGTGGATGAATCTCCTGAAGCAAATCTTGCATTGTTGTGGACTCTCTCACATCATCAACAATTTCAACACTCTTATGCTGCTCTACATTATTGACATCCAGAAAACCATGTTATCTACATGCCCACTGTAAATAGCCGACACGTTGCCATTTGAGTTGTGTACAAATTTTTCAACAGGCAACACTATCAACTTTTTCCTTGGACCAAATTGACTTGTCTACTTTTGACCAAGGTTATTATTAACTAGCTGGTGCGTTGCAAATGACCGGCTGGTTGAAATTTGTATGGTAGGGTTGAAACAATCGAAACAAGTGTACATCAGGTCGAATAGCGGTTGGTCGAGAAGAAGTGAGTTGAAACAATTATTAGGTTTCATCAACTAGTGCCATCGTGGAAGAATCCATACAACTGGTCAACCACAACTCACCAGCTGTTTATGGCTAGGCTTCAACCACCATGTTTGCACCATTTGTCGACGAATCTACTTTTGTCCAGTATGTCTACAATGTTTTCGACCAGCCAGTCATTTTACAATGCACTGATTGGTTAAGCTCTTCCTTATCTACATATCTCAAAAGTATATATTATAATATTCATAGTCTTCTCTACTCACATTACATTTAGGACTATTTATATGTAGTTTTCAAAACATTAATTACCTTCCCTACATTTGTTTGAACTCAATGTAGACATGCTTCACTTTGGAAAAGGGCATGGAAGAAACCTGGAGGCCAAAGGATTTAATTTGGCGAACTCCCTCAAGGCACTATGCAAGGCACATTGGCCATAGGTATTTTACACCACATTTTAACATATCCTACAAACTAGACCATTAGTACCCCTACATTTATTTGTAAACATAATAGTGTATAAGGTTCAATGATATTTAGTTTCAAAATACAGTTATTTCTTTTCATTTTAAATCCAATGAGTGGTTGATGTCACAAGTACAAACTAGAGTTTATGTGGTAGGAGGAGATAAAGGGCCTACAATTGTAAACCAAGTCAAGAAATTGAAAGCCTCGGTGCTAGTTTTAGGCCACCAAAGGCCTCATGTATTTTAGAGGTATTATATGGCTTCTTTATTTGCATTGAGTATCGTATGTAAATGGTGTGTAATGATTAACATTGTTCATTATCAGCAAGATGTTCCATGCGAAGAAGGATGGATTGGTAGAGTATTGCATTGCAAATACAAAGTGCTTGACATTAGGTTTAAGGAAGCAGAGTAGCAAGCTTGGTGGGTACATCATTAATAGTCATTCGCACAAAAATTTCTAGCTTTTGGCATAGAATTTTATGTTCTCCATGTTCTCAAGTTTTGATTAAATAAACCAATGATTTTCATTGCTTTTTCTAGAGATTATTAAATAACAGAATGTTTAGCTATCATTGCTTTTTGGGATCAAACCTTGAGACCAATATTGAAATTTGATGGTCACCTTTATTTATTAATTATATGTTTTCCTTTGTAAATATTTTCTTAATTGTAATGTTCTAATTGTGAATACTCATAGATACATAAAAACATATCAATGCTTATGTCTTGACTAATAAGCATTCAATCATCAAATTTTCATTCTTTTGAGTAATGAGCATTTAATAATCTTTTTTTTCATTCTTTTCATGGGAACAAGAATATTCCAAAGAGAATATCAGTAAAACACATTAAATAACTAAAGTAATGTGAAATTATTTAGGGATTTTGTTCTTCTTCGTTAATAATTCATATCTTTTAAATAACTAAATAGAAAGCATTAGATGTCAGAGTCTTATGGACAAGGGTTGCCCTTCTTTCTATCATATTTAAACAATTTTCTATAATTTCTCTCTTTAAAATCATCAAAGTTTTTTAAGTTAGCATCATGTTCTACATTTAAAACTACCTCTTAATAAATCAAAATAAATTAAGAACAAAAAATCAATTTAAAGTGTTAAATTTATCATTTTGAATGTTTTGAGTAGAGGGAAAGAGAAACCCATTAATATTTTTTTTATTAAGGCTTTAACTAATGAAGAAGGATAGATACAATATTAAGGTACTCTATAGTTTATTTGTTTTCTTGTGCCACACAAGCATATAAGTGAGATGGGATAATATTCCAAACAATGTCATATTAAATGAAAAAAAGGTAATATATAGTTTTAAACTAAGAGCAAATAATTTTTATAATTATATAAAATGATATTTCAAATTTACAAAAATAAACCTTTACAATTGTCGTAATATAATTTTTTAAATATATAAAAAAATATTTTTAAAAAAAATATAAAAACTATAATCACATAAAAATAAGACCTATGTAATATCTCTAATAAATAAAATAATATTTTAAATTTATAAAGGCAAATTTTTACAATGATCCTATAATGTAATATTTCAAATTTATAAGAAATATAATATTTCCAAAGAATTTATTGAAACTTTAGTCACATAAGAATCAGAGTTGTTAGTCACATATAAATCAGAGTTATTAGTAAAAGGTTTATAACAATAGGTTTCTTATAATCATCAAGAGATTAAAATAATCTAAATTAATAGATAATTTAAGTCCAATCACGCCCATGGAATAGTATCCTCATCCTCTTCGCAGTTTGCAAATCCTCTTCTTTGGGGTAAGCCTTGATCCACCTCTACCATGCCTACGAGATGAAGGTGGTGAGCGTGATCTTGCAGTTCTTAAATTAGGAGAACTTGTATTAGTGTGCTGGTTAACATATTGATTGTTTATATAGAGTTTCGGATCTTCACATTCATTACAACAACGTACTGGCAACTCAAACTCTTCCTTATTAACATAACCACCTGAAATCGATGACTTTGGTTGTAACCATTGCCTTGTACTCAATAATGCACGTAAATCATCCAAGTTGTCGCAGATCTTATCTAATGGTTGATTAAACGTACGTTTTGTACGCGGAGATATGGAGACATTCTCACATATGTGATTACGTAAACGGTGAAATTCAGTTTCTAATTTGCTTGACTCTTCTTTTAAAGCAAGCACACGGTCACCAAGATCAGCCAACCGCTGGTGAAGTGATTGTACAGTGTTTTCCTCTTCCTGCTGCCTCCTCTCCATTTCATATAACATCTGCTCATTGTCCATGCTTTGTCTTTGCCTAAATACCTATACTGTGATTATAATAGTTCTTTAGAGGTGAGAATGCTGTGAAGTTCTCTTCCCTCTTTATCTATCTTTCGAAAGGGTTGAATGAAGATTCAAGAGGTATATCAAGCTTGCCGCTTCATTGTCATCTAAAGAGCGTAAATAAAACTTAAACAAACAATTAAAATTATGGTAAGAGTCGCTGGCTTTATATAACTAGCAGTTGCACAATATTATTGTGCAATGGATTTGTTAATAGGTAATTTTTGTATCGTGAATATGGAATTTGAAAAGATGAAAGGTAATAAGTTCTTATAGATTCTTTTTGCAGTTACAACTATTAAAAAATATTAAGAAGTTTATGTTTTTGTTGATAAAGTCATATTTTAAAATACTTAACTCACATACAGCTCACTAGAGATCAATTGTAGTTCCAGAAGGCACTACCATTGACATGACTGAGGGACTTTGATTCACAATGCCCAGAGCGTTTCCCGTCTTTGCCATATTTTAATCTACAGTTATGCTATGTTCATACATGAAAACTGGAGTCTAATATTTGAAGAAACAGCTAATGGCTACTTGCAACTTTCTGTTGCAGTGGGAACCACGGGACTCAATGGATGCACCTATTTCAAGTGCCACGTATTCGTGCGATAGCCAACTAGTCCATGCCAGTTTCTGTGATGGCGTTGTTGGTGTTTTTGATTCAGATGTCTTGAGGCTCCTTTTTTGTGTCCTTCCTTCTGAATTTTTGCCATCAGACATGAGCAGGTATGGTGTCTTTTGTGCAAATGTTAAGATACATTTCTTGAACTCTAACCTAATCTAAATTAATGGAACTTTTCTTGATTCTCATCTGCAGTGAAAATATATATCCTCTTGCAATTGCTGCACACCCACATGAACGTAACTAATTCGCTATTGGTTTAACTGATGGGGCAGTGTACTTGATTGAACTTATAGAATCACAGGGGAAAGCGGCTGTGGGCTCATTGGAGAACGGAGTAGTTAGTTCGGATCCCTCAATGAGCAACCATGGTTCAGAATTAGCAAGGAAGCATGGAAATGTGACATGACAAATATCAGGCAGCAAATGCCAAATTTTGTATTCTATTAATTTGGTTATGAGTTCAATAATTGTAGCATTTTTTTAGGGGCATGCCTTCTGTAAATCAATTCATTTTTTAACAGAAGTTCTGCTACTATTTTCTATCTATCACGAGTTATTGTGAGGATGGATTTCATTTTGTTTGTTTTGACTGTACAGTGTACAGTTGAGGTTGGCCTAACTAACTGTAAATGTTTTGTAAATGATTCTCTTGCAATGCTCTGTTATTCATTTGAAAAATACTTAATACAAGGCAGAAAATTTTAATGTGTAACTATTAGAAATGCTAGTTCAGTGGAGGAGAAGGTAAGTAAGTAATTTGGTATACACACACTAATGTATATCAATATTTTAAAACTACAAACTTTTTACATTCTCTTTTGGAAGCCTTTCCACCCTTGGAACTCTGAATTTTAGTCGCAACTGGTTAACTGGAAATTTGGAACTTTCTTAAAATCAGTTTATCCTAACATCCCCAGAAGTTGGGTTTCTTAGTTTGCCACTTGGAGAACCTTGGGCTTGGATTGAGGTCTTGCAATACAGAAGGTGATTTTCGTGCATTGTTGTCTGAGTATTACCAAATGGAAGAGCCAGATCTTCCTTGATGTCATTAGGATCTTTCTAATCTTTCAATGCTCATTCATTCAAACAACCAATTGGAAGATTCTGGCTTGCCAGATAAAAGTAAGAGTAAGATTATATCTGTCTTCCTGCTCTTGATTTTTCTTTTCAGATATTAGATATGTCAGATAATGAATTTAACAGCTCTACTCCTACCACAATTAGTATATCATCCTTTCTATCATTGTTAGGGAATATATTGAATGGAGAAATTCCAAGTTCAATATTTACTGATCCAAGAATTGTTGTTTTCGGACTTTACAAAGACAAGCTAACAGGTAACAATGCCTGCAAACATTGGAACGGTGTTTCAATTTATTAGCTTTATTTGTAAAGCGAGATTCCAAATGAGCTAGGAAATCTGGAGGCTCTTTGCACAATAAATTTCAATGGCAATCAATATATTGCAAGGTATTATTCCTTCATCTATTGCAAAGTGGATAGATCTCTGGGAATTTGACTTGGGAAATTACAAAATTGAGGGTAGCATTTCTAATTTGGGTTGAGGAGATGACACAATCGAAAACTCTCAGCTTAGCTTCTAGTAAGTTTAACGGCAGCGATCCAACCCAACTGATCAAATTTCTGAATCTTTAAACTCTAATTTATTGGTAAGGGTGTGTTCCTCGAAGCTGAAAAAGATATATTCTATGGTCAGTAAATCCCAAAGTAACAAAGTACAACCTTTCGTCTTTGTATAGTCCCTTGTCGAGACTTTGATTATGAATATAAATATTTGGATGAAGTATCCTGTTGGACGCTTGGATTAAAAGGCTACCTTTACAGTAAAGATAATTACAGCAGACAAGTTCATGAACCTCTGCACAACCACCTGGTAGCTAATATAAAGCATATCAAAAATTTACCTTCGATCAGCCAACCATTGATGTTTAATATTAGGCTGTATGGAATCTGGAGTGATAGTGGACAGTAATATTGCTTTATACTATACTAGTACTGTAACTATGGTGAAAAAAACTGTATTGACTTCCTCGAAAATCATTAATATGGTGGTGTTATTTTGTAAATTAGGGTTAAAGTTGTGGACAGTAATTTTGCTTTATACTTTGTTAGTATTGTAACTACGGTGAAAAAAAAAAACTGTTAATTACCTTCTTGAAAATCATTACTGTGGTGCAGTTATTTTGTAAAATAGCGCTAGTTAAATTTTAAGTTCAAATTTTTATTATGCCGAGAGGTGTAACTATAGTGGGAGTATGGGGTGAAATGGAGTGAGTGTGTTAAGAAAAATAACTTTAAAAACATTAAAAAAAATTAATAGCCCACAAATGCAACATTAATAATTAAACTCAAAAAAACAACCAAAAATAAAATCACTAATTACAAAGCAAAAGAATAAGCGACAAAATTAACAATCAACAAAAATCATAGGTATGAATTTTATGATTTGCTCGAATAATCATGTATGCATGAAAAATATTTGCTGGTGATTTGTTGGAATAATAAATATTATTTACCATAAATTTATTGGCACTATAGTTTATTAGGTTTAGGATTCAAGATTTTCTAGAATTAAATTTATGAAGTCATTAATTTATAACATAAAATTACAAGTAATTTTAAACCCTAAATTTTATTGGCTACATTTATAGAGGTTATTTTATATTATTGGTGAGTGGAATATTATTTTATATGTAATAAAATGAAACCCTAATAAAATATAATGTTATAAAATCTAGTGAAAAAAATAAATTAAATTTTATTATGTAGAAAATTAAATTAAATTAAGTTGATGCCTCCATAGTAAAATCTATAAAATATAACTTCTCCCATTGTTGAATATAATTTGCTCCTTTTTATTTACGTCGAGAGGCGTTATACAGCCACAACACGATTGCAAGTTTTACTCTATCTATTTAAATTGACAGTTTTTTAGCTGTCATCAATTCATCTTTGTGTATGAATCATTCATACTTCGTGAACAACGAATCGCCTGAATTTGCAGGCACGGGTAAGTGTTTATCAGTCCATAATGTTAATTACCATCACCTCCCGAAAATATTGGATCGGATTTCCTTGGAGGAGAGGGGCCGGTTGATGATGACGGACTTTCCGCAGTGGGAAACGAAAACTTAAAAAAAAGGAATTTGGGAAAACCTACCGAACTCAACATGTTTTAGTCTTGAAGGTTAAATTTTCACTTCTCCGAATTTGCTGAAATTTGGGCTAAAAACAGGGCATTGATCAAACCCCGCCTTCCCCTGCACCTCTACTGAAAAAATATATCTATCTAGATTCGCCAAAACAATGATGTTAAAGATGCCTCTAGTGTTTCCTCTCTAGATATATTTTTGGTTTGTTTTAACCCAAAAAGACCAGTAAGAAAATAGAAAGTTAAATAATATAATATTATTACTTAATAAAAATAGGAAAACTATTTTGTTTTAAATTATTTTTATTGTTTTAATAAATAAGTCCTAATATTAATGAAATAATATTACATATATTAAAAAAGAGTGGGTGGCAAAGTGCACCTAAAAGCCACAGAAGAGCTATTTGTTATTTTTGATGTTTAACTAGAGTAAAAACGATAGATGATATTGAACTTATTCTTTAGAATTTGAATTCCTAATTGGTATGTCCAAAATGTTAGTAAAGAAATTATGAGAGGTGGGAAACAACATAGTCTTAATAAATTTGGATATCTTCAATTAGAGACTTCTCAATTGGATTTCAAATTGTTATCTCAATTTTTATTTCTATATTTCCTACATTTTTTTTATTAATGTCAAATTATAGTGAAAAATTCTACTATGTTTTTTTTATTATGTTTTGTGAGAGACCATAATTAGTGTCACATCACATTGAAAAAAATCAATTAAATATATTTTTTTTATTATTTTTAATAACTTTATAAATATAAACTAGTCCATTTACTAACAAATTAAAATTTTGTTGTCCCTACCAAATAAGTGTATTATAGCAATCAATTTACTCAAAATTTTGATTAATTTATATTAGTTGAACTAATAAAAAAAGTATTCTTCTAATAATTTATTCATTTTTATTTTAAATCCTTAAAACTTGGATTACAATAGGACTATTTACACATATATGTGTCCTCAAAGCTATCAAATCTATCTTGAATATTTTATGGCAAAAATATTTTTAGTAATTATTATTATTTAATGTTTTTATCATATTTGATTTAAATTCTTTAAAACTAGGATCACAATAAGACTATTTACACTTAACGTCTTCAAAATTTTCTTAAATATTTAATGTAAAAACTATTTTAAAAAAATTATTATCATTCAATCTCTCCTAAATATTCTTCATAAGAACTCTTTTTAACAATTGTTATCATTCACTCTATTATTTAGGTGATATTTTCTAATCTTCTAGTTGCCTGTTGTAAAGGAAATAAATTTTCCTTAGGGTTAACCTAAGATAATATGTAAATGCAAAAAATTGAGCTCAAATCGGCATATATTAAATAATAGCAATGAATGTTGGGAATGATAAATAAAATAATTATAATTATAGTTTATGAAAGTGTGAAGAAGATAAGTGCTTAGCTCTATGACCAAAGAATGGTTGTCCTTGTTGAAGACTATGGAATCAAAATGACGTCTACTCACAAAATATGGTCTCTCTATTAATGAATTACCTTGGAGCCTACACAATGTAGAATTCTACTCTTTCATCTGGTTGATCCTCATACATGCTCTTCCCTTATCTAGATTGAGGACTAGCAACAATTAGAAATACATTAGGAGGTTTATTGTTGTGTCACAAGCAAAGGTGTTCTCCCAAGTCAACCCCCAAAAATGTGTGTGAATATTCAAAGAAAACAAGCAAGGACTTAGAATGATGTATACAAATTTCTTACTTCTTTTAATGCACCGAATCCAAATGTTTTTCTATTGATTGCTCCTTTAAACTCTAGAATGAGAGAAAACTTGTGATTCTAAATGATGCTTGAAGATGTTAAATAAATGTTAATGAATGCCTTTAAATACTTGCACATAGAATCAAATTTTGAAAAACCTATACTTAGCTAGCCTAGGGAAGTAAAACAAAAGGGGTAGGTTAGCCAAGTTTTGAATTTAAATTTTAGAAAGACAAAGATCAAGTCCGAAACACTGAGGTCAAACCCATGACCAAAAGAATGATCCTATATGGGCAAGTAGTTAGACCTACTTTGCTAGTGACTATATTGAGGTAGGTGTATAGATACATATAATAAAAGCTTATATAAAATGAATGTATTAGAGTATGTGCATAGAGAGATGAAGTGGGGGCTAAGCACATGGGAATATGTGTGTATACAGGATAGGAATAGATTATTTTATTGTAATTCTAAAAGTAGGTGCATTAGAATTACGATATTGTTCTTAGATATATTATTTTTTAAAGTTTAATTTTTTTTGTAAATTATATACAAAATGATTAAAAATATGTGGAAATCTATTTTTAATGTTAGAAATTGCATAACTTACAATTTCTACATTATAAGTTGCACTTACTTTAGTGTTTACTCATGTAGCATGTCTTAGATTACGTATAGTCATATGCATTAGCCTTATATCTAATCAAAAATATGTCAAACTATGTTAAGTTATCATTTTATCAAACACCAAGTTCTCCCAAGATTATTTATCATTTTGTCAAACACCAAGTTCTCCCAAGATTATTTATCATTTTCCTCACATTTCAACCTCAATTTAAAAAAAAAAATGATCCCAAAGATAGGGGGCAATTGTGCTAAAGTCTATGTGACTGTATTGGTATTCCCATGTCAGACAAAAATTAACTAGACAAGAAAAGGTTTTGACAATATTCTGGTGACCCGCAATTTTATTTATAGGTGCAATTCAATTTAATATTGTGACTTCATAAGCTATTCTCTCATTGGTTGTCACATTAGCACCAAATGTAAATCTAATTAAAAAGCATTATTTTAAATTCTTTCCTTTCTCTAATTTCCCTATAAATTACTAAGTTTTCTAATCTTTGATTCAGATTTCATTCAATTACCATCAAATTCTGAACTATCTCTCTTAGTCTTTATTACAACCCTCAGAATATATCTTTGCCAAACTAACAACAAACTTACCTTTGTATGTCTATCATATGTTTTCCTCAAACAGCTAGAGATTCTTATTTGTTTGTAGATTTTATGACATTGGTGTTGTAAGATATTGAAGATCTCCATTTCAATTAAAAGAGTCTTATTGTTTTGAAGAACCAATTTAAATTTTGTTTGATGGAATCTATCCCAAGTTTTCTTGTAAAGACCCAATTTTTTTAAAGAAAGGTGGAGACCACCAGACATATATATTAATAATGAAAAGAGATTACAAAATTACCCTGGACAATACTCCAGGCCATAATTACAAGAGCCTTTGAACGGCTGAGTCCAAAATGGATAAAACACATGCATAAGCACCACCAGTGAAACAAAATAGAAGAACATCAAATAAGAAGACTAAAAACAAACAACCGCCAATACACCGACACCAACACAAATAGCCATCGCTTAACCCTCCACCCTAGACACTTTACCACTAGCTGCCTCCTCACACATCACCCGTAGCTGGCCACCACAGTCTCTGGCTGCCTCAAGCTGGGAATGGTTTGTATCTTCCACTCCCAACTCATCATTGTCATCATCACTAACTGCTATCTCCTTAGGCACGTGAGGTGCCCAATCTGGAGCATGCCCTCATAGGAACCTTATAGAAATAAAGACTTCACGACACTTGGTAGCTAGCTCCCCCATGAAATTGTACACATGAGCCTTAAAATCTCTCTCCAATCCTAGCATACACCCACACAAGAGGCCCTGTTGCATTACCTAAAACACACACTTGGCAACTTGGGATGTTCGCAACAACTCTATGGGAAATATGCCGTCGATTGGAGCATCACCATTGTTAATGTCATAGCCAACCTGAGGAACATTCCATCTTTCAAGGTTATAAATCTGACCCGTAACCAGTCTAGTAGCTATTGCATGGACATAGTGGCCATCTTGCACTATGTCCATCATGCTAGATAACAAATGTGACACCAAATCTAACCAACACAGCCTTCTCTCCTTTCTCCCTTGAATCCAATGTTGTCTGCAAACATTCTCGACTGTAAATTGCATGAGGGTGCAATCACTATCGAAAACTAGACATAGATCCATTATCCTTATATGCCCAACTAGCTCAAGCTCCCACTGAAATGATGGGAAGGACAGATGCCTATTGAAATCACCACGCTCCATTAGAAATTGTATAAAAGGAAAATAACAGAGACAATGTATGCAATATCACCAAGAATGGTGAAACAAAAGGAATTAGCATCATAAATAGGCCGAAAAGCTTGATGACACAACCAATTGTCAGTCCATATAGCACTGTACATCATCCCTAGACTGGGTATTATGTCAACACCACTTCGTCTATGCTGAATTGGCTCCTGACAAAGCAAGGGAATAATGTTATAAGCATACACCTCCTTGCAGAGCCTGCAGTCATTAAAGAGATCTCTTTTGATATGGTCTTAAATGCCAGAGTAATACCATTTCTTGTTCATCATGTCAAATTAAATGAACATAAGGATTGTACTAGGTGCTTCAGACAATGGCTTTGTATAATAAATGGACAGATGCTCCTTGCTAGGAAAAACTACCATGCAATCCAAATCGTATTCAAATCTCCCACTATAAATGATAAAGATTACCTAATTGAGCCACTATTAAATCCTTTCTAGATGCATCCTTGTACGCCAAGCCAAACATCCCATCCAAGTTGCTTGAACTGACCAAGGTAAGCCACTACGGTTGTGTGGGATAAAAGTAAGTCTCAGAGATAGGGCCCCTTTTCTTGGGTTAGAAATTCATGACAAAGTACGTCCATTTGAGTAATTTCAGTCTAATCATCTCCAGCAAGGCATAAAAGAAGCCAGCTGTGCCAGCTATGCCATGCCATGCCACACCTCTACCACCCCTATCAGTTGACACTTCATGGATACCTGACTAGATACTGAGTGTAATTGTGTTGTCTAAGAACTAGAAGAGTGATCTTCCTCAATACAATTAATCAAGGTCTCTCAGATTTGTTCTTTTGAAGGATTGTAAATGATCTCATCTTGTGATTGATCTATACCTCTATTTGCTAGTAAATCTGCCACCTTATTAGCTTCTTTGTAATAATGTGAGACTTGAAAAGTCTCCAATTTATCCATTAATAATCACACTTGGTGCAAAATATAATATATTTTCCAGTTCTCTATCCCCTTCATCTTTATGGCCCTAATAGTATTCAGCGCGTCACTTTCTATCCATAGGTTTCTCAAACCATAGTCTGTAGCTAACTAAAGTCCATGAAGAAGAGCTAGTACTTCTGCTATATTGTTAGTTCCTTCCAAGATTTTATTTGATTTATCTACTAGACATTTTCCATCAGAGTCTCTAATAATGCTTACATGTGCCTGACAAACCTAGATTTTCATGATTGACACCATCAAAATTCAATTTAACAAACAAGTACATTGGGAGCAGCCATTTAGTTATATCCCTATCCACCTTCTGGTTGTTCTTTGGAGTGATCATTTCACCAAGATTAGTTCTGAGATTTTTAGAATTTTTGACCATATGATCATCCCAACTAGTCCAGATAGAAGAAGAGCTACCCAAACTAGTGATCTTTACCTTAACAACCTATGAAATAGCTATTTCCAATTCCTTGTAGACCTCTTGAATTGGCTTCCATTTTTCTAAAAATTCTGAAGTTCCTCTCTCTCCAAATATGCCATATGATCATAAAAGGATTTACTACCTGTTGAAGCATAAATTTGTGGGTCTAATCCAGCAATGACATGGGAAGTTTATGAGATGTGGGATTGACCCCAAAAGCAACCTCTAGATGTTAGGGAAGCTGGCTCTTCCATTTTCAAAGTGGGTTTGCAAAAAGAGAGGAGGAAGAAATAGGATTACATATATAATAAAACTAACTCTATAGTGATGCACCATATTTGAAACTAACCTAGTTACACAATGATTAAACCTTAATGATTTAACTAAAATCAAAGAGCAATGTGTATGATTGATACCCAGTTTGTGAGCAGATTTAACAGAGGCAAAATAAACAAAAACTTAAAGAAACTAGAAACAAAAATTAACTCAGATATGCACAGAACATTATTTCTCATTATTTGAATAGTAAAAAATTATAGAGGCAGAAATGATTGTACAAAATAATGTTACATCCTCACGAAAGAAATAATTACTAAGGAAAAAAAAATATCTGCTCGTGCTGCTCCAAAATCTGATCTGTAGAACTATGTATAGCTCCCTTCTCTACCCAGATCTATCTTTATAGCTAAGAGAAATAAAACCTGTTGAAGAAATAAAACTGACATAAGGCTTGATAAAAGTGGCTAAGGGTTAGGGTTTTTGTTGATGTATTGTAGCATTTTTGCAGTGGTATTGAGTTGCAAGGATTGCTGGTTGTAATCGGTTTGATTTACTAGATAATAATATTGGACTCTCTATTGGTGGATGTAGCCTGAGTTTGGGTGAACCACATTAAAACTTCTCTCTTTTTTATTATTTTTGTGTATTTTCATTCCTCTATTTAATCTTTATTTACATTTAATTGATATCTTCTGTTAGCTAACCCTAACATCTAGAGTGATCTAGGTGTCTTCTAGGTATGTGTCTTCTATAATTTAATCTAGGTGTCTTAGGTAGGTACTATATGTCAACTAGGTCTACCATAACATGTGTCTTAGGTAGAAATATAATCTAGGTGTCTAGTTGACTTAGGTCTAGACTATGATATGGTATAAAGACTAAGTGTCTTAGGTCTACTATGTCTATAAAATCTAGATACATACTATACAATAGGTGTCTTAGGTGTCCTATGTCTACTAGAATACATGTGTCTACATTTAGGCAACCAAACTGATAGTTCCAATGCGTTCGGATGGGTACATTTAGGCTAGGCATGGTCATGTTTTTCACTCAAGCATGCCAAAATAGTCTGAGCTACATTGTACCGATGATATCCCTGAAGAGTTCAAAGTGCAAAAAGATAACAATTTTTGACGAGCTGTTACTCAGAAACCATGTCACTTAGAAACATTATGTCTGAGGCAACGTGATCATGTAGGGTTCCTCTACAATAACCTCTCTCAGTTTTTTATATCTCTAAGGAATTTTCCTGTGGTGAAAGGTTTTCTGCTACACCAAAAATTATCAGGAGGTAGTGTAAAGTTGCAAAGGGGTGTAACTTTCGTCCTACTCCTGATGCGACCAAACTGACTATTCCAATGCGTTTGTATGGGTATGTTTAGGCTAGGCATGGTCCTATTTTTCACCCAAACATGCCAAAACAGTCCAAGCTACATTGTACCAACAATATCCCTGAAGAGTCCAAAGTGCAAAAAGGTAGCAATCTTTGACAAGATGTTACTTGGAAATTGTGTCACTTAGAAACATTTCGTCTGAGGCATCGTGATCATGTAGGGTTCCTCTATAATAATATCTCTCAGTTTTTTATATCTCTAAAGCATTTTTTCATGGTGAAAGTTTTCTACTGCCCCAAAAATCATCAGAAAGAGGTAGTGTAATGTTGCAAAGGGGTGTAAACTTTATGCTGCTCCTGATGCATCCAAATTGACTATTCCAATGCATCTAGATGGGTATGTTTAGAATAGGCATAGTCCTATTTTTCACCCAAACATGCCAAAATAGTTTGAACTACAATGTACCGTCGATATCCCTGAAGAGTCAAAAATGCAAAAAGGCAACAATCTTTGACGAGATGTTACTCAAAAACTGTGTCACTTAGAAACATTCCATCTGAAGCAACATGATCACGTAGGGTTCCTCTACAATAATCTCTCACTTTTTTTATATCTCTAAGGCATTTTCCCATGGCAAAAATTTTTCTGCTGCCCCAAAAATCATTAGAAGGAGGTAGTGTAAAGTTACAAAGAGATGTAACTGTCATCCTGCTCCTGATGCAACCAAACTGATTGTTCCAATGCATTTGGATGGGTATGTTAAGGCTAGGTATGGTCTTGTTTTTCACCCAAACATGCTGAAACAGTCTGAGCTACATTGTACCAATGATATCCCTGAAGAGTCCAAAGTTTTTAAAATGCAGCAATCTTTGAAGAGATGTTACTTGAAAAATGTGTAACTTAGAGACATTCTGTTTGAGGAAAAGCAATCATGTAGGGTCCCTCTATAATAACGTCTCTCAGTATTTTATATCTCTGAGGCATTTTTGCGTGGTGGAAGATTTTCTTCTGCCCCAAAAATTGTCAGAAGGAGGCAGTGTAAAGTTGCAAAGGGGTGTAACTTTTGTTCTTCTCCTCGTGTGACCAAACCGACAGTTCCAACACATCTAGATGGGTACGTTTAGGCTAGGCATGGTCCTTTTTTGTACCCAAACATGCCAAAACAGTCTGAGCTACATTGTATCAATGAATCCCTGAAGAGTCTAAAGTGCAAAAAGGCAGCAATCTTTGACGAATTGTTACTTAGAAATCATCGCTTAGAGACATTTTGTCTAAGGAAACATGATCACATAGGGTCCCTCTACAATAACCTCTCTCATTTTTTTATATCTCTAAAGCATTTGCCTGTGGTGAAAAGTTTTCTGCTACCCCAAAAATTATCAAAAGGAGGCAGTGTAAAGTTACAAAGGGGTGTAACTTTTGTTCTTCTCCTCATGTAGCCAAACCAATAGTTCCAAAGCATCTAGATGGGAATGTTTAGGCTAGACATGGTCTTGTTTCACACCCAAACATGCCAAAATAGTCTGAGCTACAAACACTAACTAGTCTTCAATCTTCAAACACTACAAATACCATGATATCCTGCATAAAGCTATCTTTTAGCCTTTTATAAAGGCATGCCCATCAAATTCAACCACATAGATATGACTATTTGTATTCCAAATTCCTTTTAAATACTGACCTTCCAATCCTTTTTCCTGCCGTCATATCAATTAAATATGACCTTCGATTATGATTTGGCACTCGAGCTTATGAGAGTTTACCGGAGAGGCTGGTTGAGTTAGGTTGAAGGGCTGGTGAACTAATGACTTAAAGACCCTTTAGTAGGTTGACTTAATTGATAGTAACCTATGATTATAAGTCAATATTAAATTGAAACAAAAGTGCACTTTACACACGACAGGCACTTGAGGGTTTTAAAATCTTAAGAAAAGTAGATTCTTTTTAAGGTTTAATGCCCAATATGCAAACCCTAACTATCAATATTGAGGGTTTTAAAATCTTAAGAAAAGTAGATTCTTTTTAAGGTTTAATGCCCAATATGGAAACCCTAACTATCAATAAGAAAGATTTAAACATTCTAACTTTCATCAAGATATATCTAGGACATTTCAGAGACCCCAGGGACATTAGAAGAAAGACATTAGAGTATGACACTTATCATAGGCTTAGGGTTCTAAGACATGAACAACTTCACACTCGAATCAAACTCATGACTCCCCTTGATAAATATAACTCTCCTTGATGATGACATTGAATTATGATTATGAAAGCTTGTGTCTTCTCTGACTTCTTATTGAATGAACAAAACCACATCCACCATGAACTTGAACCTTGCATCATATCAACCTTCTAAGATAGACCTTATCATAAAAACCATATTCACAACAAAACCTTGCATGAACAAAACCACATCCACCATGAACATGAACCCTACATCATATGAACCATGTTTGTCTTGTGCAGCATCAATATGTACTAAGAGACCTTATCATGAAAACCATATTCACAACATCATGCACCTCATGACCATCACCTACCTTGAATCACTGTATCACCTTATCAACATCATGGCATCAACCTTGACATCAATGACAAACAACCTTGACCCTTTGACTTCAATGACAACCTTGAACCTTGATTGTTGATGACTTATGGAAGCCTATAGCCCCAATGTTATGTTGCATACTAAAATCAAGAATCAATGTACTCTCATAACCTCACCTTATATGCAAGAGGAATTACATTTAATAACCATAATGGTCATCAGGTTCTCATAAGAATATGATTTTGACTATCTTATTCAAAACAACAAACATACTCTTTGCATCCCAATATGGTATAATAACAAGAAATTAATAAATATTTTCAATTGAAAAACTCATCAAGAATATGGACCAGCATACTCATTTGAATATTTTAAATTGAGCAACTCATAAAGAATATGAATATTTTCTATTCAACATGACAATTCATTTTTATTCTAAATACAACTTTTATCTTTTAGTTCCAAAATGAGGTTTAGGTGATACTTGAATAACAATAGCTGGCTTATTGGATCAACAAACATCCTATGTAATACAATTGGACTTTAAATATTTGAAGTAACCATCTACAAATATCCATTGAAATGTGGATTGATAGTGCAAATATGGATGCCATCAATAAAAAAGATTTATATTAAAAAAATATCCATATAGGCATACATCAATATATGTCGATATAAGTATAACATATATACAAAATAGCCATATAGGCATACAATGTCTCCTATATGCAATACAAAATATATATCCACAAATGCCATATAGGTATACGATAAAGGACCCCAATAAGCATGTATTCCCCTCTGTTCGGTGAAGGGAATAGATCATGAGTAGCTTTTGATCTTTGGGAGGATGGAGACGTGTATGAGGGTGGTCTACTACGAACCCGAGGGCTGCTCCTCCTATTTAGTTCTTCATGGATTTGTAGTTGATACAATAAAAAGTATAGACATTAATATAGAGAAATTACATGTTATAAAAAATGAAACATTTAACAAAATAATCACTTACCACTACCATATAATTTGCCTCCTTATTTGTCTTAGTAGCAAGATTAGGCTGTAGTGATGTCATGTCCTATAGAAACCATCCAGATAGAAATTAAAATTCAAATCAATAATCATTTAATTTTTTAAAAATAAACAACTATAACAATGAATGTAAATTGAAATTTACTAATCTGCCTCATACCCTCGTCAATGGCATGGAGCTATGAATCGCAGTGGACAAACCATGCTCCATTGCCCTATGAACTTCGGGAGGTGTCTCCGTAGCTTGCATCATCTGAAAATAAAACAACATTATTCAATTATGAAATTAGAATAGTGATGCAAGTCATGGTTTCTAACATAAACACACATTCACCTAAACATGGAAGTACACACAATAAAGCACACTATGATATTCATTATCAACAATGCATCACTATGATACAACTAGACACATAATACACATAATCACAATGAAGATTTTGCACTCTTGGTGATATACTATAGCTCTTTCTTATAGATGTAGGGATGGAAGATATTGAGCCAATAGAATTGACATAAGTTTGTAGGGGAAAGGGTTAGTGTAGATTTGAAGATTTTGGTTAGGGGTGACTTGTTGCTCCCATAATTAATACCTAAAACCTAGATGATGTTCAAGTCAATCATATGCTATATAAGATGTCATAGGCTGATGCCCCTCTTTGGTGTCATGTCCTAGTGTCTAATTGGTGGTAATTGGATGAGATTATTAGAGAGAATTTGTTGAAGAATAGTGTGGAGGGGATCAACAAGCTTTGGTAGACATGTATGGAAAATGTGGTAGCATAGATAAGGCAGTGAGAAGTTTGAAAAGATGCCTCAAAGAAAAGTGGTCTCATGGTGATGTCCTTATCTATGCATCTGCTTCTCATGGCATTCCATGAGAGCACACTTCTTTGAGGCATTTTTTCAAATTTAACTATATTATAATTAAAATTTTGTCATCTAGCAACATCTAGCTATTAGTTATGCAATGTCTAATAATGCTTTGAGTTTGAAACATGTGCAATACAATGTAATCAATGACATGAATATAAAATACAAAATTCTAATAAGTACAATTCATTAGTTAAATTGTTTATTTTATTACCTCAGTGAAGCTTTGAACTACACCACCACTGGCAGGTGTTGCTGTGAAATCTTCAAGATTAACCTATTCAACATCCAAAATCAGATATTAGAATACCATTCATATAATAATGCTATTCACATGTAATATTTATAATTGTTTACTAGTTACATACCCTGATAGTAGATGTCATAGTGTAAAATGCAAGTGGAGTACTACTGAAAACTGCATCAATGCTATGACCCTAAAATTTCATCAAAATCAACAAACTAAATTAGTTAATCTTGCATTTCAAAAATAAAATTTAATAAATTAAATTCAATGAACTTGCTAACATTTACCTGAGTATCAAGGCCGAAAGTCTCACTAAGGAGGGTATCTGTCATCACCATCTACTTCGCTACAAATGTAGCCTGCACACCTACATCCTTACTATCCATGGGGTCATAACCATAGGCTGACCCGTAAGTCTAACAAGTATGGGGTGGAAACCTTCTCCTCGCACTATCTCCCAACCCACGCTGTGCTACGAGACTAGCAAGCTCTATGATAATTTGGGTCAAGGCACTAATGGACTGAAGTGTCTCAACCTCAACACTCTTTATAATGGAAGAGATAGACAAATGCTCATGGGCTGGTCTGTTGATTACTCATCTCACTAGCCACTGTGGGTCAACATATGCCCCTGGTCTATCTTGTGCTGACCCCCAATCTTTACCCTAAAACTCCTGCATATCAAAATAGTTTGGCACTTTATTGAAGATAAAATTGCAGTAGAGTTTCCTCAAAAAGTATATTAAGGAACTTCATTTTTATTGCATGGAGGATGGTCAAAAACCATCCACCACCTATGCCCAAAATTGTCCCTTATTGCTTGGTTATTGCACCAATGGATAGGGAACCTTTTGCATGTAATGGGTGGAGGTTGATTTGTTTGTGGGTTTGTGAAAATGGAAAACAAGTCCAATTTTGTAATTTGTAACTTTTTTACTTCTTCATATGATAGCTTGTTTGCATAATACTCTCTAAACTATCTACTCTTATCCAACCAACTAGATATTTGCTTGCTAATTGAATCTACATTTGATAACATAGATTCAAGAGATTGAGCAAGCATGGATCTATGCAAGGTTGAAGTTGAAGGATCTTTCAACCTTACAATTATGTCTTCAATTTATTTTTTATTGTTTTCAATATTTCCCATAAGATTTTCTTATGTTCCAAGGGCATGTCGAGGAACGGATGGAGGAGTTTGTTGTTCAGGTTGTTCTTCGACAAGTATTTCATGTTTAGGATTTTGTGGATTTTGAGGAGGAGGAGGAGCAGGAGGTGTATTAACATTTCCTGACAATTAAGAAAATTTATGTATCAAAAATCAACTCAAACCTACCTATTTAGAAACAAATTCAGATAAAATTTAAACAAATAAAACTCACTCCTTTGGCGTGCTTGATGTTGTGGCAGCATTTTGGCTATGAATCAACAAGATTTTGGTGTCGAATTGGGTCTTCAAAAATGTGAGCATGCTCCTTAGGGTTTGTAGACTGTGGGTGTAGAGAGAATAAAAGAAATGATTGAGTAGAAATGCTCTTTTTTATATATATAATTAAACAGAATACGCTTGCGTTATGTCTTAATTTTTTTTGAAAAAATGTTGGCCACTTTTTGAACCCCCAACTTTTTGCACTTACCCATTATATGTCTAAATTATAATTGGTTTGACTTCAGAACTTAATTAAAAAAAATATTCAACAAAACATTATGAAACCAAATGCATGCCTTATATATCAGTGTTACCAATCTAAATTCAAAAGAATCAAAATTTTATCCTTTGTAGGAAAAAGTTATGTGCTACATAATACACATCACTAGTTCCATCATCTTCAAATTCCTAATGGTTTAGCATCTATAGGTGTCAAAAAGTGAAGATTTAATTCAAAATGTTGATTTTAATGTCATGTTTGGCCAAAAAGTGTAACCCATTATTGTGGGATGACCTAGTCATATGCTCCAAGAAATGTGGAGTGCGGACTATGTGTCCTAAAACACTTCACAAAGCGTCACTGTGATTCTCTCAACAAACTAAACTCAATGCTGCAAAGAGGAAGTCTACATTAGTTGTTCTAACATGTCTCCAAGGACTATGGAGTTCTCTAACCAACCTCATTAGCCTATAGGAACCTGAGGAATAGGCTAATGGTCACCAAGATGACTAGGCTAGAAAAGGGGACATTACACATGCCAAGGTTAGGCTCGAGTGGCCCTAGAAACATGCTATAGAAGTAGTTACAAAAGGAGGTTTGAAACACAACATGAAATTGTGAAGGTACACAATTTTTGATGTTACATTTTGCCCCACTTTAGAGGAGTAGTGACACTAAATGATAAGCTACACTAAAGTATACAAATGGAATGTTGAAAGTAAATAACTTCAAGTAAAAGATACCAAAAAGAATACTGTAGAGGACATATAAATTCTCTAGGAAGAAGGATGATGCCCCTAGATTGAGAAGCTCAAAACCATAGTATTAGGTACCATGATCCCACAAAATTGTAATGTCAGAAGACATATAATCCTGCAAGACCAAGTTAAGTTAGTCTAAAATTAAAGTAGTAAATAGATGAATTCTAAAATGGTGACAAGAATGATATGAAGAGAAAATGAATCAGGAAGAAATAAGGGTGAATGTATACTCCCTCATGTTCTTTCCTGGCATTTAAGAAGCAAAAATAGGAAAGAGAATTCACCACTTTTGGGTTTCAAAAGAAAATTTGTTGAAAATGCTTTTTGAAAGGTTATTTTGTAAAAATAACAAATCAACAAAAAACATATCACAAGAAAGAGAGCAGAGCTCAGAAATTCACATGGAAGAAATCGTGCAAGAATCTGATCTCATAGAGAAAAGTTATGAAGGTTTCAGTGCATGCGGTGCTACATTCTTTTTTAAAAATTTACTATAAATAGTAAAAAAATAAAATTTACTATTCATTTGAATTTTTTAAATTTGGTAAATTTCAAGTACCTAGAACACTCAGAGAGCAAAAATTTTACATAGATGAGAAGTTTGGAACCCCAAGTTGGACCAGTTGAGAGAGCACATCAAGTAGGGTCTCAACATGAGAGATGCATGTAATTTTTAAAATTTTTGTAGCATATTTACTTGATTTTTGTACGTAATGGCCCAACCCATGCCATGTGATAGCATCCTACTAGCACACTGGAATCCCATGGGTATGCTAGAATTAGTTAGATGCACTAGTGTCCAAAATGAGCGCTAGCGACTAAAGGGTACACTAGCGTTCGAGGGTGCATTCATCTCATAAGGACTTAGAAAATTTTAATTTTTAAGAATTATAATTTAATTTTTGATGATGTGGAACTAATGTAATATTATTTTTGTCTTTTTTAGTACCTACTTATGATGTGTGAGTACATGGGAGGGAGCAGTCTCGCATTTCTCTAAGGCCACCTCAGTGAATAAACTTAGGACATTATGCTAGTACATTGAGTGGATGTACATTGGGTATACATGATTTTGGAGATGTGATTTCATGATCGCATGCTCATGGCATTGATGGAGAGATGGGATGTAGATGGCGAATCATCATTTATGATTTTGGCAAGATATTGCCATTCATTAATGTCTCTATTTTTAATTTATCAGAAGTTTGGTAGTTCAATACTTTTGTTTGCCAATTCACTACTAGGTTCTTCATAATACCAATCGACCAACATCACTTTCTTAAATTTTCTTTTCAAAATTAATATTTCTTCCAAAATGGTTTTGAGTTTCCAATAACAATAGAAGATTTTTTCAATGCATTCACCACAATTTGTGAATATCCATCTACCACAAGATTCCAACATCCTTCTACATACATAGATTTCAATCCTAGTATAAGAGCCTATCATTTTTCCTTGTTATTAGTTTTCTAGCCCAAATGGCATGCACCTACTATAGACATCTAAAAATTGCCCACCATCCTACCCATGCCTACTATATTTTTATCCTATTAATTAAATAAATTAAAATAATTTATTTAATTAATTAGACCATATCCTAATGTCTTAGTCCTAAATAAATGATATATTTATATATTTCCCCTCTCACATAATTAAAATAAACTTTATTATTTAAAATGTCACCCCTTTACACCTAAAATTAATAAAACATTATAAAAATGTCCTTTTATCCTCCACCATCTATCTCACAACTAATTAATCAACCTATTCTCAACCATTGATCTCTCAACCAATTCTAAACCAATCCTAACCATTTATCTACGCATCCAAAAATCTATAGGTGAACCCTTATGTGAGCCATTTTCATGAAGATCTATCAAAAATGCAATGTCATATTGTTGGTGTGAACAATCACATCTTTCAATCAACTCGAGCACAACCACCTTTAGTGCAACAAGGATTGTGTTTGGGTGAGATTTCTTAGTTTATTTCATATATGTTTTACCAATTCCATTGCTTAAACAAAGGTGTAGGTAGATTTGAAATAGGGTTTTAATCTTATGCTTTGAACCCTATTTTGTTTCATATTTTCTTATCACACTCACTAACACAAAAGTACATTAAGAGTCATTAAGCACATAATTAGTGATCATGAGATTGATATTCCCTTTCAATGCACCATTAAAGTTCAATTTATCCCTTCCTCTAAAAACCCTTTTAATTTTATCAAATTAGGTGAATGGTAGGCCATGAAAATTTGAAGATGAAATCAAGGAAACCCTCAAGATAACATTGAGTGAAATATTTGTCAGGTTTTGAATAATCTAGAAATTCCAAAACTAAATCCAAGGAAATCTTAGGGTGTTTTTGGAGGGAATCCAAGTTTGTTGTAACTAGCACTTTTCCATCCAAATCCAAATCTAAATATAAATGATACATTCATCCATCTAACAAGCACTTTTAAGCTATTTTCATTGTTTGTCCCATCATTAGATTTCACTCACCCACACCTTCGTACTCTTTTCCCTATTAATACTAATCCATACTCTTAGAAAATAGCTCTAACTATTTTAAGTGTTGCATTTTTTTTATTGAGTTTGGCATTTCTTTTAGGAAGCCTACTGTCATCTTTTGTGACAACCAGAGTGCTATTCAGATCTCTCATAATCCGGTCATCATCAATGGACCAAACACATTGAGATTCACATGTACTACATTTGGGAGCTGATTCATGAGCAGGTCCTTGATATTCAGTATTGTCTAACATCAGATCAGATTGCAAACATCTTTACCAAACCCTTCATTGAGAGCAAGTTCATTCATTTGTGAGCTTTGCTTGGGGTGCGGCAGGTGTTCTCCATTGAGGGGACTTCTTAGCTCGTTCTTTCCTTCACTCTCTATTCTAGGGGGCATACTCTCTTTTGTTGAGAGGAGCTAGTTCTCTTTTGGGGGGAATTAATTGTACATGGGTACCTCATCAGGCTTGATTTGTCAGGACCCATCTTTTTTACCACCTAAGTTGCGCTTAAGGGGGGGTGTTAGTGTAGGTTTTTTATTCCTTTTCATAAGTTTTTTCCTACACATTTAGTTAAGCTTGATTAGATTAATAAAGCATGTTTTATTAGGTGAGAGGATTATGAGGTGTCACCTTCCTAGATGTGAGCATCCATTAGCTATCTTGGGAAGATACTTTGCTACCTTTAGTCTGATAGATGGTTGCTCCTCATTGGTCAGTGTTGCCTCCTCCTTCCTCTCCTTGGTCGATATAAGCATGCTACCTAGCTTGTATTTTCATTCGATATTAGAGATAGTTATCTGATGCTATTTTTCCATTCAAGCATTTCAATCTCTTGGTATCATTGTTATGCTGTTTCAATTGCTTTTGCATTTACAATTTATGTTTCTAACTCTTTCAATTTATTCTGGGTTATAATCTGTTTTATGAATTCTAACACAAATGAGGCTTCGAAATGTGGCCAAATGAAATCCAAATAAAGCCAAATGAAATGTGTACACTAATACCCCCCCTTAAGCACAACTTAGGTGGGTGAAAAAGATGGGTCCTAACAACAAGGCCTAATGAGGTACCCATGTACAAAGCATTCTCTCACAAATCGATAAAAAGGAGAAAACCCAATGGGAACAAAACTCCTCTCCAAAAAGAGAAAAAGAAGGATTTAAGACCTTTTGAAAAGATGTCCCTTGATGATAGGAACATGATGATGGAGAACTTCTGAAGCATGTAGAAGTTGTAAACTCTATTGATGATAAACTTGTGTATGCTGGAATCAATGAATCTCTAAGAAATGTAGATCAAGATAAGAGATAGAAAACACTACATGAGTGAACATATGAACACTACTCAACCAATGTACACAAAACTTCTCCCGTGACCGCAGAGGAACCAATAAACTTTAGAGGTTGATTTTGGTCCACCCAAGGTGTTGGGCGTGCAGATCTCCCATATTTACATAGGGGCAAGCCTTGAAACTCATTACATGATGAGTTTAGAACTCATAAGACCCTAACTGAGCGATTTGGTTCAAGCTATCATTAGCTTCCAAACACCGGAAAAGAGGATGACATGGCCAATTTTGGTGTGGCAGAGGTTGCTTGGGCAAAATGGTGGGTACCTTACTGTTGTTCCTTCCTAAGCCATGGCAACGTGCCTTTTTAGTAGGGGTAGATTACATCAGCAAACCCTCCATCTTCAAAGACAACACCCTCCTATGAAATGCCCTCCTATGATAAATGGCCTTGAGCTATGGATTCAGTGACCAAAGAGGTGGATAACAGCCTTCACCTTTAACCTCAATCTGTAGTCTGTGAATCAAGATGTGTTACTCTAGAATAGGGCCACGTGCCTTCTTCCACAGAGGTTTCATAGTTTTGAGACCACATCCCTAGATTAGCCTCTCCAGGTGCTTCCAACAGCAGGGGCAACGACCTCTATGCCTTGCACATGAGCAAACAGAGAACAAACCCTCAACATGTGCCTTCAAATTCTGAACAAGGGATTCGCCTAAAAAAGAGCCAGCAATAGGGCTTAGATTAGCTCTGATACCATATGAGAACCAATGATCTACTAGGCCATAAGCTAGCATCAAATCTAAGTGGATTGATTAGGCAAATAGTCAAGTACATATAACCTTTCAAAGTAACCTTGAGTTAATGGGATTCAATCCCATAACTTAAGGAGATCTCAAGTAGATGTAGCAACCTGCAAAAGACAAGTGGAGTGAAAGAGTTTGAAAGACTCTTCCTAGAACTGCCACACACCCAGCTGAGGTGTCTTATGCCATGTGCATAAAATGCGGCTTCCAAATGTGGCCAAATGAAAGCCAAATAAAGCCAAATGTAATGTGTACACTAATATAAGTAAATAAAAGAATTTAAAGTGATGTTTTTAGATAAAGTATTTTTTGTTATATAAAGATTCTAATTTCAAGTCAAATACTTTTTTTTTCTTGTTTATCAAAGTCCATGAGAGGGGTATCATGAACTTCAAGCTTATCAAAGGTAAGAAGAGTATCATGAACTTTAAGAGTTTGATAATTATTAGGAATAAAAAGAGGGTTTTTGGTAGGAAAAAAGCCTTACTTGGGACCAAAGGAGCATGGTGGATAGTAGCAATAACAACGTGCATATATGGAAATTCCCTAGAAAGTGGAAGATCTTGTGCTATATGGTCTTGCTTCTCATTTAAAAAGTTGACACCCTATAGTTTACCATGACTTTCTTGATCCTGCATTGTTTCATCATTTCCATGATTTTCTACCATCTTTTCTTGGTTTTCATCTTGATCATCTTAAAATCTCCAATATAAATTTCTCCCAGAATAGAAAACATATATTTATTTCAAGAAGCAGCTTTAGTTTCTCTAAGGTTTGGAGGAGATAAAGCTTTACCTTTCCTATGCACCATGGTAAAACCATCAACATTAGAAGGACTAGCAATATACCCTTGATTATCTTGTTGAATTTGTTGTTTACTCTTTTTATCTTCTTGTGGTAATTTCTCAGATGATTTATATGATTTAAATTGGAGATAATCCTAAAACTGATGTCCATAACAATGACATTCCCTACATTTAAAAGGAATGGATTCATAATCAAGGGTTTGATGCCAAAAAAAATATCCCATCTAAATATTAAGAGCCTCTAACAAGGAATTATTTAAATTTAATTCAACATAGATTAGGGCATTAGTAGAAATTTTTTCTCCTTGGTAATCTATGATGTACCCAATTAGGTACCCAATGAATCACCCAAAACTTTCAAGCATTCATCTTTCCAAAACTCAGTGGCAAAGAAAATAAATAGATCTAAACTGAAACCTTGGAAGGGAGTTCCACTATTGGGATAAAATCTAGATCTCAGGGTTTCATGAAAAGACTAGCATGCTTGAAGAAATAAGGACCTCCTTAAAAAATTTGAACACAATAAAAAATACTATTAAAGAAAATAATAAAATAACCATTGGCAACGAGGGTAATCTCCATGTCTCCTTTGATTAGCCAAACTCTACATGCTCAATCCTTTAACTTCCTCAAATTTAATCTAACCCCTAGTTAACTTATAGATGATGACATGTATCTGTAAAAAAACTAAATCCTAGTAGCCATATAGTCAAGATTAAAAATAATTAAATTGGAATATCCTTGCTTTAAGGAAGGCATCCATTGATTTAAAAATCATTCTTTTTTCAAAGAAAATTGTTGTCTTTGAGCTAGATTTGCACGAATACTTGCTACATTATCCTTGTGTATGTAATTATTAACATAGTGACGAAGCATGTATTTTTTGAAAGAAATCTTAGAGGCACCCATAGAATCATTTGGGCAAGCCATGAAACCCCCTAAAAAGACAAAAAAACAAGAAAAAAGAAGAAAATTGAACTTGCAAAGACAAAAAATAACACATGCAAGGTTGAAAAACAACATGCATAGCCTTCCCTCAGACAAGTTACCAATCTAAAGTATATCCTATGCAATTTTGAATCTTTTGTAGATTTAATCGATATAACAAAGTTTAAAGTATCCATTCTAACCAATTTGTGCAACCTTGTCATGTCAAAATTTGAAAGGAACTAGGCTACTGTGCAACTCTTCTTTTAGTTTTGTCATTAAGTATGTTATTTTGGTGATCCATTATCCTTGATCCATCATTAGGATCACCCAAATATCATACTCAAAGAAAAACATTTAACCAAAAGAAGCAGTAGCATCACGACTCTTTCTATTAATCAATAGTGGGTTAAGAAAATTTAATTGGGTTGTTGTTATTCTAGAGTATGTAATAGGTCCCCAATGTATAGTTGAAGTAGCTTAACAAACATCTGGTGCAATAATATGAATAATTTGCTAGTTATTCTTTACATACTATACAACCATGGGCAAGATTGGAGGTAAATTATTGGGCATGGTTGTATTAGTAGGGTTGATCACATATGTGTGGGAATAGACACCATCCATGGCTAGAGGAGCCCACATCAAATTTGATCCTCTGGATATTATCATTTTTTAGGTGAATAAATGATAATTTAAGAGGAATCAACATAATTACATCACCACAAGAGGTTTCAAATAATTGGGAACCATTGTCTTTATGCTACATGGAATAGTAGTAGTATTCCAAGGTTAATTATCTTCTACACATAGAAATGGTTGATATAGAAGTGATGAAAAAACAACCTAGGCACATAGATGTGGAAGTGAAAGAAAAATATAAGATATTGATCAAATGAAAAGGCCACACAAACTTAGATTTATTGATAAAATCAAGGTAAAGATGAAGATACTTCCCTTGGTTTAGAAGTAAGATAGGTAGTAACATAAAGGAGAGTCATAGAACATAACCTCATAAGTAAAGAATAAGGGAAAAGATAACAAATAAAGTGAGAAACATGTCATAGTAACAAAGAGGCCTAGTGTAAATTTCCACTCACAAAGATGAAGATCCATAGCAAGTAAGACCATCATGATTCACCCTTGAAAATAGATATTACAAGTGATTTCATCAAGTTATCTTAAGGAAAAGATAATATTTTTGACCTGAAGAGAATGTTGGCAACATACATGACATTGTATAACATAATACATGTCATTTAGATCATTTATAGACCCATATATGAGTTATATACTACTTAAGTACTCTTAAAACACTTCTAATATTCCTAAATAAGATATAAAAACCTAAAATATCATAAAGGGAAAGGTAAATTTGTGGGAATAAGATAACTATGTGTTATTATGAAAGGATCTGATATAAAAGCATTATGAAGAGGCGTTAAGAGGCTGCTATATCTAGAAAGGAAAGATGGGAGATAAGAGTAGATGAAACATATGAATTATTTATGTGAGAGACCAAGGATCTGTCCAGAAGATATAAGAGAAATATATGGGAAGAATGACGAAGATGATAATGTGAGAGTAAGCATGTGGAATACATTATAAGACATTTATAAGATATTGTATAAGACATTGAAGTATATTAATATATGATTTTATATATTGGTGTATTTGTACAAATATTTCATATCTAAGTTCTCACATTTTATTGCATTACATCAAGGTTTACTATATAAAATAGAATGTAAAACCTTGGACTCTAGTCTAGGATTTTTTGTCAAGAAACATGCTATTTTAAAATGTAAGTGGAAGAGATTAAGGCACTTAGCTTTAGGAACAATGGTGAAGAATAAATTTGATGCAATGTTGAAATAAATCACCTTAGTATTGGAAATGAGTTCTCTTAGTCTGATATGTGCATTAGGATTACAACAGTCTTTGAATTCTTTGTAGATCAAACACATGCCTTATAGGATTGATCTTGCCCATCATAGGAATGTCTTAACATGTAGAAGTGCTATGGAACATGTTGAAATGAACTTTTTGATAATAAATAGATGAGACTTGTTTTGAACCATGATCCCTACCCTTTGTTGATTGTTAAGGACTAATGGGAGATTTACAAGGAAACATGATAAAGGCAACCTCTAAGAAACTGCAACCTAATACATATAATGAAGAAATAGTTGAATCCTTCCTATTGGGTGTAAAATTAGTAAAATCATGCAAATCTCAAGTTAATTTCTAATGAAGGCAACTTTATGCCAATAATATCATGCATTTGAAAGATGAAATTGACTAAATGGACAATCAATAGCCTTGGGAGATATTCAACAATATATCTTCATTCAAAATTAGCCATTAGTACCAAGAGGGGAATAGTGTAGTAAATTTGTTATTAAACCAAGGAATTGATAATTATAAGGAACTAATTACCAATGATGATATCAAGCACTAGTCAAACATAAGAAAAATATAGGAATAACCCCACATACCACATAATGATGAGGATTCATGAGATGATGCAACCATAATTTGAACACAAGGAGAGATATGAACTCAGCATAACTTCAAATTAATTCTCACATAATGACTTGGTGCCACACACTCATATTTGCATGTTTACAATTGTTCTCTATCATAGTGTTTACCATTGAGAGTAACATCATATCTATACCATGACAATTGATTCCTTTCAGAGGATCTCTAGATACATTTTTAGGAACAAAGGAAGGAGGCCACATGGATCCATTCATAATGCTTAGAGGGGAGAACTGATAAGTCACCCTTCTAGGATAAATAAAAGATGCTAGAATGAAAAATCTCTTTTAGCAAGGTGGAAATATTCTTAAAGATACTCAAGAGGCATTGGGGTGGGATTTTATTTTATGAGTGGTCTTCATTAATCTAACATCCTATCTATACTCTAACATCTCATTCATATTTGTTTCTAACATCTATACTTGAAGAGGCATTGGGATGGGAAATTTTATTTGAGGAGTGGTTTTCATTACTCTACAATCGTTCTCTATCATAGTGTTTACCATTGAGAGTAACATCTCATTCATATTTGTTTCTCACATTTATATAATCACTAGTCACAAAGAGTTCACAAAAGCAATGGAGAAACATACTATATTTGGAAAAGAACAAAATGGGCTTGGAGGAAGAGGTCAATCAACCACCATGGACAATTATCCCCTCTCTCCCATTAATTGGTTAAGAAAATCCTTTTGGATGGTTTCTATTAGAATTGTTCTAGCCATAGATCAGTGTGGCTATTACACACAAAGGGAGTGGTGAATATTTAGGGGTTTCTCAAGGGATTAACATGCTTTACAACCCCACCATTGATGCATTTGAACTCTATGCACCAAAAAATTCCTATTCACTCCAAGAGCATTTCAGTCCCACCAAGATAGGAAAAGCCATTAAGTTAAAAAAGCTATTTTTTCATTACCTACTCTTTAACTTAAATTAAGGATTCTTTTCATCTAATAAATCATTAAAATGTTACTAGGTATTAATAGAATAGAAAAACTTCATATACAAACTAGATATAAGTAGAAATACATTTAGTGTGCTTAATACGTTCTCAACATATTCATAACAATTCCATTACCAATTTATTGGGTTAACATGACCACCATGTTTACATTACAAAATCAGCAACTCTTCCAAAACCTAAACCTTACTACATCTATAAAACTTAGAAACTATGATTCATATTGATTCCAAATATTTTCTTAATTGTAGTGTTCTAATTGTGAATACTCATAGATACATAAAAACATATCAAGGCTTATGTCTTGAGAATACTCTCCTAGACACATAAAAACATATCAATGCTTATGTCTAGACTAATAAGCATTCAATCATCAAATTTTCATTCTTTTTGAGTAATAAGTATTCAATAATCAATTCTTCATTCTTTTAAGGGAGGAAGAATATTCCAAAGAAAATGTTAGTAAAAAAAAGCTAAATAACTAAAGTAATGTGAAATTATAAATTAGGGATTTTGTTCTTCCTCCATTAACAATTCATATTTTTTTAAAATAACTAAATAGAAAGCATTGGATGCGGGAGTCTTATGGACAAGGGTTGCCCTTCTTCTTATCATATTTAAATAATTTTCTATAATTTCTCTCTTTAAAATCATCAAAGTTTTTTAAAGGTAGATTCATGTTCTACATTTAAAACTACTTCTTAATAGAATATTTAAGTATATTTTAAAATTCCAAAATATTTTAGATTCTTAAAAATAATGATAATATATAATATAAATCAAAATAAATTAAGAACAAACAATCAATTTAAAAAGTTAAATTTATCATTTTGAATGTTTTGAGTAGAGGGAAAGAGAACCCCATTAATATTTTTTATTAAGGCATTAACTAATGAAGGAGAAGGATAGATACAATATTAAGGTACTCTCAGTTTATTTGTTTTCTTATGTCACATAAGTATATAAGTGAGATTGGGATAATATTCAAAACAATGTCATCTTAAATTAAAAAAGGTAATATATACTTTTAAATGAATAGCAAATATTTTTTATAATTATATAAAATAATATTTCAAATTTACAAAAAAAAATCTTTACAATTGTCATAATATAATTTTTCAGATCCATAATTTTAAAAAAATATATATATAAAAACTATAATCACATAAAAAAAGACTATATAATAAAATAATATTTTAAATTTATAAAGGCAAATTCTTACGATGATCATATAATGTAACATTTCAAATTCATAAAAAATATAATATTTCCAGTGAATTTAGTAAAACTTTAATCACGTAAAAATTAGAAATTAAAATAACCTAAATTAATCCATAATTTAAGTCCAATCACGCCCATGGAATAGTATCCTCATCCTCTTTGCAGTTGTAGTGGCAGGAGATCCCCTTCTTTGGGGCAACCCTTGATCCACCTCTACGAGATGAAGGTGGTGAGCGTGATCTTGGAGTTCTTAAATTAGGAGAACTTCTATTAGTGTGCTGGTTAACATATCGATTGTTTATATAGAGTTTTAGATCTTCACATTCATTACAACAACGTACTGGCAACTCAAACTCTTTCTTATTAACATAACCAACTGGAATTGATGACTTTGGAAGTCTACGCCTAGGTTGTAACCGTTGCCTTGTACTCAATAATGCATGTAAATCATCCAAGTTGTTGCAGATCTTATCTAATGGTTGATTAAACGTACGTTTTGTACGCGGAGATATGGAAACATTCTCACATATGTGATTACGTAAACGGTGACATTCAATTTCTTATTTGCTTGACTCTTCTTTTAAAGCAAGCACACGGTCACTAGGATCAGTCAACCGCTGGTGAAGTGATTCTACAGTGTTTTCCTCCTCCTCCTGCCTCCTCTCCATTTCATATAACATCTGCTCATTGTCGATGCTTTATCTTTGCCTAAATACCTATACTGTGATGATAATAGTTCTGTAGAGGTGAGAATACTGTGGAGTTCTCTTCCCTCTTTATCTATCTTTCGAAAGGGTTGAATGAAGATTCAAGAGTTATATCAAACTTGCTGCTTCAACTTTAGGATTGTCATCTAAGGGCGTAAATAAAACTTAAAAAAACAATTAAAATTATGGTTAGCATGGCTGGCCTTAGTATAACTAGTAGTTGCACAATATTTATGTGCAATGGATTTGTTAATAGGCAAATTTTGTCACGTGAACATGGAGTTTGAAAAGATGAAAGGCAATGAGTTCCCATGGATTTCTTGTGCAGTTACAACTATTGAAAAATATTAAGAAGTTTATGTTCTTGTTGGTAAAGCCATACTTTAAAATAATTAGCTCACATAGAGCTCACTAGAGATCAGTTGTGACTCATAAAAATGTAAACTATATTTACAAAGGAAAACAAATTTCTTTCTCAAATCACTCTAGATTTGAGGTCCAATCAGTTGGTGCACCCATGTGCATCTCCATAAAAATAAAAATAATAAGACTTTCAAGACATGCACATGAACTTGCAAAACAACTCCCAACTTAAAATAAAAATAACAACACTTTGAAGACAAAATAATAATACAAATAATAAGACTTTAAAGACATGCACATGAACTTGCAAAACAACTACCATCTTAAAATAAACCTTGAGACCCAGGGTAATCTTAAACAAGAAGATAGCCTTGCAGTTCTAACTGACAAGAAAACTTCTCATATTTTTGAGTGTGCAACGAAATGAAACTTCATAAATTGTTGTGCCACCCTTAGTAGAGAAATTTTTTTTGAGTGTGCAACAAAATGCAACTTCATCCATGGTTGTGCCACCCTTAGAAGAGAAAAACTCATTAGCATACACATATAAAATATTTTTACAGTTAGATATAAACAATCGAAACTTTTTTCAACTCTTTTCTATTTTCATATAATTATTTCCATTTATATGTGTATTGAATTGTTACAAAAACTTTAAGGTAAGTAGATTTTGAATATCCCCAAACATTTACTTGATAGATTTGAAATAAGTGACTCAAGAGTGGCATTCTCAAACAAAAGGATTGTGTTACACCTTTAGTAATATGATATCATTCTGTCAAGTTATGTTTGGAATTACACATATTATGTAATTCACAACCCATGGAAATTCATAGAAAATAGAGGAATGCTTCCACTCTAGTCCAACCCTTATGCACTTGTTGCTACATATCATCAAGTCTTTCTTCTATTAGATTCTGCACATCTTCCACCTCAATCACTTTACACTTTTGATATATTTTCCCCACTAGCTTTTGAGGGTAATCCTATTTTCTTTGCAAATTTCTACATTACAACATAATTGAGTTGTATACCCAAAAAATACGAAGAAACTTTTTCACCCCCAATTCCAAAGAATAGAGAAAGGACATTGATTGCCTTTGGGTAAATAAGCTTCAAAATGGAAAGATGGTATCCTACCATTTCTACTTGAGAAGCATTTCCAAGGGATCATAAGTGCTCTATCCTAGTAGAAGAGCCACCAATGTGGTCCAAATCAAATCCTAACACAAGCTCCATTTCATGAGACTCCATTGGAGCTAGCTGATCTATACCAACCCATACCAAGTTCCACTTTTTACATTATAAAAGTACCATAGCTTGATTTATTTTTAATGGAGGGTTTCCAATTAGAATGCTTGATTATAGCCTTAAGTCTATCACATAATGGGACACTTACCGCCACTATGTTTATGCAAGTAAGCTTAGTTATGTAATCCCATGATGGCTAGGTAAAGGTAAAATTCTAAATTGATTATCAAAATGAAGGTTATGCATGTAGCCACTTTTTTACTTAAAACTAAAAATTACTCTGAATCCACAAATTCTAGTTCAATACCATATAAAGATTGAGATATGGTTTCCCATGCACCCTTTTTGCACTATACACATTTTCAAAGTAAAAGTATGGAGAGCCTTGCACAAACTCTTTAATCTTTCGTCACCAACCCATAGGGTCATCTAGAACTTGAAATCCAACCAATCCTTTAACCTAGCATTGTAAAGGAAATTTTATTTCTTCATTTTCTACACACAAACCTTTGGAAGACATACATTCTTTGAGATTTATCATCTAGAATGGTTTCTTGTGAAGGGTTTCATAGTAATAACATGAGAAATGTTGTAATCTCAACCTACCATATATAACTTTGATGGTGACAAGTTTACCATTCTTTGTTCCTAACATGTATATTCCTTGCCAGGACACCTATTTATTAGAGGAGACAAACAATGTTGTTAATCATTCTAAGCATAATCAATGGCCTATCCCAGATTTGCTCTTCAATGTTAATTTGTAAACAATACACAGAAGTAGAGAGTGCAATATATGCAAACAATATCTATATTTCATTCGTCAGCCTGTCATTTGGATTTGTAAATGTCAACAAGAAGGGTATGAGATGCGGCATTCTAACCACTTTTCACAAACAATTTGGTTCTATATGCAAGATGGTTTTTAGAGAAACGTAAATTTGTGGGAGTGGGAAGAAAACTATGAAACATCTTTTAGTTTTAGGAATGATCTAAAATTGGTCTTATTTTATTGATCTTTTATGATTGTTTAATTAATATTGTGATATAAGGAAGCAAACAATTTCCAACTTTTTAGGGTTTCAACTTAGGGTTTGACATCTACAATTTAGGGTTTCAAATTAATCTTTTAGGGTTCCAAAATATATGTTTAGGGTTTCAATTTTCACATTTTAGGGTTTCAAAATTCACATAATAGGGTTTCAAAATGATGTTTTAGGGTTTCAAATTCTCCTATTAGGGTTTAAAAATTCACATAATAGGGTTTCAAAATGGTGTTTAATGGTTTCAAGTTATTATATTACATGTAAATTCACATAACAGGGTTTCAAATTATCATATTAGGGTTTGTAAATTCATATAATAGGGCTTCAAATTCTTGTATTAGGGTTTGTAAATTCACATAATAGGGCTTAAAATTTTTGATAAAAACAGTGAAACCAAATTACAATTTTGACGAAATATTGAAAACACCATACTGAAATTTTCACAAACATACAAGAAAAGTACCTGGTTAAAAATGGAAAAACCCTATGAGTGTTCGACCATGTGGTAACTCAGTGGAGCTCCCAAGTGCATAGAGCTGTCCTCAAAGCCCCAATGCAAGGTAAATAGTTAAAATAGTCTTTAGATGTGAGTTCACTGTCGTTGTCAGTTTTGCTTGTCTGGTAGAAATGATAGGCCAAAATATTTTTTTCACCTAATATAGTCTTTAAAAATAATAAAATAATACCTTTGTTCAAATATTTTCTTCAAATGAAGGTATTATTTTATTGTTTCACAATCAATAAAATAATACCTTTGTTTGAAGAAAATCTTTGAATGAAGGAAGACCTTTGTTCAAAGGTAATTTCTGCTAAATCTTCGAACAAAGGTTCCTTCGTTTGAAGAAAAATCTTTGAACGAAGGTAATATGATTTTTTTCCCATCCACCATCAAAAAATGGCATAATAGCCATAGTAACAATGATATTACATTGTTAAATTTGCATTTATAGGTTAGTTTATGCATATTAAATAAATGTTAGTAAATAAAGCAATAGTTAGTTTGTGGGAGTTACATTCCCGTATGGAGGTTATGTAGGTAGTTATCAAATAGTTAAAGGGAAGAGGATTTTATAAAGCCAATGTAATGCAATGTCAAAATCATCTTAATGACATTAATATATTATTTTATGTTTTGATATTGTTGTGCCATGATGGTGTAGCAATCTGCATTTTGCCCTACCATATTTCAATAGTCCCATGTTTGGGACCGAGTATTGTGGGATGACCCTAGGCCAACTAATGAAAAGGTCAAGAAGTAATTTAGGAAAAGGAGCTACCTAATTGAGCTTTGAACATGGCTATTTCCAACATTTATAGTTGAAAGGACAGTTTAGGAGGAGGTGGTCTATATCATGTTCTTCTTTGTTGTATAGCACACACTAAAAAGAGGGAGAAATTCCCATCTTGTTAAGTCTTTTCCCCATTAAAATTCTATTGTGTAATGCCAACCATAAGAAGGCTCCTGCTTTAGGTAGACATGAATCCCCCAACATAATTTGAAAGACCATTCAATCTGATTTTCCTTGGAAAGAAGCTTGTAACCTTGGTTGACCATGTAGATACCTGATTTGGCTACAACCCAATTTATGTCCTCTTCATGCTATCTAAGAAGATAACAGTTCTTTGAGATAAAATATTGCTCAAGATGTCTTTGATTTCTAGGAAAGGAGCGGTCCTCAAAATGTTTCCATTTCACTCTTGTAGAATTCATCACAATAGTGTAATTCCAATATTTACTAATTTTTGGACCCCAAGTGTGTTTTAAATATTCTTTTTCTTCATTTAGGTCAGATCTTTCTGATAATGGGGGGTGACCATTCCAAGAGTCTTCTTAGAAGAGAGCTTTGTCCCCCCTATGAACTGTCTAGGTAAGATGTAGAATTAAAACTTCTCTTCCTTAAATTAAAATATTCCACAATTTAGATTCAGTAGGAATATATTATCACTAACACTTTTATGTTTGAGATTTCAAATAGTGACTCATGTTACACAAGAAATCTTCATCGTGTCTAGAAAGAGCCTTGATCATGTAACATGTTTGCATCAAGTAGAGATCTCTTATTATATATCACATAGAGACTTGTTACCTTTTCCACAATTGAGAGGAGTCTAAATTCCAACTTTCTTGCCCCTTATCCTAGAGACCGTTTTTGAAGCCTATCACCTGTGAAGATTTTCTTGTGTAGTGCTAGCCAAGCGAAGACACCCACCTTTGATAAAACCTCATCTGACCAACATAAATGCATCAGCCATTCTGTAGAATGCATTATTTTCAAGGATCGATACACTTGTTTGACCTTATAATTTCCAAAACCCTCCATATTCCAAATTAATTCATCTTCCCGACCTGTCAAGAAGACAATTTTGGATTTTAAAACTACTTTAAGAGCTTGTTTTTGATGTTGTGGGATGTCACAATCTTCCATGCTCCTCCATTTTACTTTACACAAGAATAAAGACAAACGCAGGCAGCAGTAATCTCAAACTTTTTCTCCCTAATGAAGCTTTAGATAGGCTTTTGCTTCTTTCAAATCCCTTCTTTTTGACAATTTGGGCCAGACATTCCACGAGTCATCCCAAAAATGATCCTTTGAACCATTATGAATAGTCGAGGAAAGGTTAGGCAGAATTACTTCCCTGTTGTGAATGATAAAATTCCACACTGATGATCCCTTCAGTGGATTACTTACTATGAAGATCTATTCTTTGTCCATACTATCTAAGTATTTATTTTTCATCAATTTCACCCACTTCAATTAACACTTCTTGTACATGCTCCACACTAGTTTGTCACCTAGTGCCAAGTTATGCAACTTTGCATTCAAGATACCTACTCCTCCATGGCTTTTTGGTTTACAAACTTTCTCCAAGGAGATTAGATAAATCTTCTTTTTGTCTAAGGATCCCTACCATAAAATTTTTTTGGAAAATTTTGCCATCTCTGCCACTATTCCTTTAGGAATTTGTAGCATTGACATCATGTAGTTTGGGACCACTATCAGTACTGCTTTTATCATGGTCAACCTTCCTGCTAGAGTTAGCCATTTTCTCTTCCAAGTACCAATCTTATTGGTTAGATTAGAGACCACATCCTTTCAGAATTCTTTCCTATGTTCTCCATTAAATAGTGGAATGCCAAGATACTTCCCTAGCAATGATTCTACATTGAAATTGAAAATTTATCTGATCACTTTCTGTGTGTCTGGATCTGAGTTGATAGATAAATTTTATATTTGGCCTCATTCACCTTCTTCCCTAAACCTTCAGAATACTAATCAAGGGTGTTCTTAATAGCATAGGCTTCTCTCTTATTGGCTTGCCCAAAGAGTATGGTGTCATTTGCAAATAGTACATGCATGTATGGATCTTTCAAATCTCTACATCTTATCCCATTCTAGATATTCTTGTCATTTGTATCCTTTATTGCCCATGTTAACATTTATGTCACCAGAATGAAGAGGTAAGGAAATACAGGATCACCTTGCCTTAGTCCCCTTAAAGAGAAGGAGTTAGTCTCTATGCAATTTACTAACATTAAAAATCTTACCCCTATTACACACGTTGATATCCACTTGACCTAGTTTCTTGAGAAACCCAAAGCATTCAATGTGTTAATCAAAAAGTCCCAATCAATCCTATCATAGGCTTTGGTCATATCTAATTTAACTATCATGCTAGGATCTTTACTATTCTTTAGTGAGTGGAGGATTTCATGTGTCAAAATGGCCCCTTCTGATGTTTCTTTTCCAGGTACGAACCCCCCTTGTTCCTCATAAATAATGTTTGGAGGTAGTGTAGCCAGTTTGATTGTTATAGCCTTAGCGACAACCTTGTATATGAAGTTGCATAGAGCAATTGGTCTGAAGTCATCGAAGGAGATGGGTGTTTTGGTCTCAGGAATGAAAGTGATATTGGCATTCTTCATTTATTTTAGAACATTCATAAACTTTCTTGACTCTTCTATGGCTAAAAACAGATCTCTGCCAACTATTTCCCAAAATTTTTGGAAAAAGACACCAGACCAGCCATCAGGCCCTGGTGCTTTATCTCTAGGCATGGTAAAAACCATAGCTTTCACTTCCTCCATTGTAAACACCTTCATTAAAGCTTTGTTTTTCTCCTCCATGATCACTTTGGGTAACTTCTACAACAAATCACGATTCTAATTCAACTGACCATCCTTAGAGAGGAGATGTTTGAAATACTCCAAGTTGCTTCCTTCTGAATTTATGACAAGTTATTGGTTTTTATTACATCACTTTTTCTGATATAACCAACAGAATTTTGATTGCTTTTGATTTTGGAGGAGAGGTGAATTTTTTGTGTGTTGTAATCCCCTTCTTTCAGCCACATCTCTCTAGACTTTTGTCTCCAGTAAATTTCTTCCCTCAAAAGAATCCCTTCCAAATCCTCTCTTAAAGCTTTTTCCTTCTCAAAAGTAGCTTTGTCCATCCTAGAGTGAATTATGTCTTGCACTGTAGCACTAATTTCTTGCATAATTATGGCCTTCTCTATGAATAGATTCTTAAAGTGATCTCTATTCCACACCACAAGGTTCTTTCTTAAAAATTTCAACTTAGATACTAATTGGAACACCCTGGACCCACACACAAATGGAGCTACTTGCCACCAATGTTGAATTTTGTTGAAAAAGTTTGGATCTGTGAGCCACATTTCCTAAAACTTAAAATATCTTACGCATGCTCTCTCTTCATCACCAATACTTAATTTGACTAGAATGTGATATGAACCTATGAAAGGAAGAATGTCTACTGTATAATTCACATCATCTTGCAAGCACTGTGAAGAGCTGAGAAACCTGCTCAACTTTTCTACTATTTGAAGAAAATCTCTTCATCTACTAGACTAGGTATATTTTCCATTGATTATTTTGTAGTCCATTAGATTGTTTCTATCAATAAAATCCTTGAAATATTTTTATACTTTGTTGGATAAGAAATACCACCCATCTTCTCCGAATCTTCTGAGACTGCATTGAAATCACCTCTTCGAATCACTCTCTCATTCCTCAGAAGTCATAAAAGCCTGCTTAGATGTATACAAAGAGATTGTTTTTGGATGGTCCCACTTGGACCATAGATACACATAAACCATAAATCCAAGGAAGACCAGGGATTTAGGAATTTACCTAAGATCCAATTGTCTCCACATCCAATAACCTCAAACTTTGGTAGATTCCTTTTCCAAATAATAGCAAGACCTTCGTAGGTACCACACACTAGCTGGGAAACAAATTCCCACTCATTCTAACCCCCAAACAAACTAGAACTTTGGTCCAAAGAAAGTCTTGTCTCCTGCAAAAGAACGATTTCCATTCCTGCCCCATCAATTTGTGATTTGATGAGGCATTTTTTTTTAGTTCCATGTTAGGACCCTCATTGCCCTTGAGGAGAGCATTCCACCCTCCTCTTGTTTAATGCCTTGTCGATGGTGGCTTGGATCCATGCATCTATCTCTTTATGTGTTTTTGACTTCCTATGTTTGGAGCTCCTTCTTAACGTAGTGTGTGTACTCCTTATCCCTTTCAACTCCATTGGATTTTGTGTAATTCCTAGCAATCTATTTTCATTCCCTAACTCCTCTTGAAGAATGTCATCAAATATATCATTTGCAACTTTGACTGATACTTCTTGCAAGAATTCCTCTATAGCATTGCCTTCCAGTTGAGATATTCCTTCCTGCTCTTCTCTAATGCCATAAGAATAGACTCCTCCTTCTCCTTCTCCCCCATCTTGTGTACTCTGAAGAGTTTCCTAGTCATTCTCTTCCTTCTCCTTTCCTTTCTCGGTAGGTTCCTCCTTAATTTCCCTTGAAGCAATAGCCTCTTCAATCGTGTCTTTGATGTTGCTCGCTTCTTGAGCCGAATCTTCCTCCTCACTTGAAGGTGAAATTCCTACTTGCAGATTGATCTGACTGACATATTCCTTGTGGCCTTCCACATAAGTATCTATTTCTTGTTGGGTCTCTCTTTAATTCAGTCCCTTCATTCCTTCTTCACTTTGGTTTTCAACATTATTTTCAACTCTTTGAAGGATGGAGGTTAGAGAATAGTTTTGATCTAGAGAGTCTGTGCCTTCGTAGAAGAGGTCCTACTCCCAAATGTGCACAAAAGACATTTGCTTAAGATTTTTTGGTAGCTTGTCCTTTATCCTTATCAGGATCCTAAGTCTTACTGTAGAATACCAAGTGAAGCTGCTACTAATGTCCATCACTTGGCATTCCCCAAGACTATTCCCTATTTCTTTTAGTATTTCAACATCTCTATATTCCAAAGGAAGATAAGAGACTTGAACCCATAATGGAACGAAGGGAATTTTCTCCTTGCTTGTGACAAAATTTTCTTTCCAGGGTTGGTAGTAAAGCAAAGTATATCCAAATTTCCACAAGTTATTTTGTAGGATTTTATCCCTTTGTTCCTAATTAGAGAATTTAAATGCAATTTTAATGGGCAATTTATTAGATAACATGATGTTGATCAACCTTCAACAAGATTAACTGTATTTTATAAGCTATATACTATCATCTCATTCTTGAAGTTGGTGGAAACTTAGGAGAACATAGGTGTGCTATGAAAGATTACTTTATGACTATACAATCCTCTACTATAATGTCAAATTTCATATTGCAATAAAATTAAAATATTTTGAAGTTAGATTGTGCTTGATAGCATATAAACAAGCATGCAATATATATCTCCATCTATTTTGATTAGTATATAAAGAGGATGGTTTCTTATGTACATAAATTATAAGAATGTCAAGATGATTGACTTGTACTCACACATCTAAGAGACTTATGGACAATATCATGAGGTAAGATCATCATAGTTGTTATTGACTAAATTAAGAAAATTAATATCTTACTAAATATATCAATATTATATTTTATTTAGATTTTAGTTTTCTTCTAATAGATACAATATGTCATGTTTAAAAAGGATTAAAATTTAGTTTAAGACTCAATTTTCAATTTTATGTCATCTTATCATTGTAATAACCAAGTTGCTTCTAAATCGATTTAGTTAACAATTATAGCAAGGGATAAATAGGTGAATTAGGGAATCAAATGGATTTGATTACCTTTAATTTAGAACTATCCCTAAGGCATGTGTGATGGTGAAATATGTGGGTTGAAGTTATAATAAAAATGGTAGCTAGCATTATAAGAATGGATATTAAAATAATATTAATCTAATTATTATTAAGACTAAAATTAAACTAATAAGTTGGCTTTTTAAAGGGGAGGTGGTCAACATAAGCAAAGGTAGGTATCCTAAGGGGAGATGATAATCATAAGGAGAAGATGAGAGAATAGGAGTTATTTTTTCAAATAATAAAATTTGAGGAAATTTCAAATTAAAGAACCTTTGCGCTTATTAAAAATGGGTCATGGCAGGGTGGATCTTGTTGAATGTATTTTAAATTATCATATATCAAATTTGTATTATAAACTAAGAAATATAATATTTGTAAGAAACATGTTTCTATGTTATTGTTGACCTATTTTCCTCTGCCCAAAGCCAAATAGTTCAGTTTGCATTTTCCTTGAAATCCTTTAGGAAATGCCCATACAAGGCTTAAATCCTTCAAATATTTATGTTATGCCTTGTCAATTTTCCCAAAAGTCTCACTCTTATATCTTTGCAAAAAACCCCAAAAAAATCCAGAAATCTTTTAACTTCAATTATTTTCTATCGCTGGGATTTTCCCATTTTCATAACTTGTATTTATATGCATTCTTAAATGTACATTCGCACATACATTCGCCTTTGTACATACAAGGGAATATGCAAAGGGTTATACAAGGTTTTGACAATGGAAACATACAAGGTAGAACATACATTGGCTACAGTTCACATGCATTTACTACAGTGGAAGGTTCATCGGCCAGATCAGCCTCATCAGCAGCCAAGTTTAAAGTCTCCCCGATGTTCGATGTATATGCAAAGACCCTTGTATGTTTGGACACACAAGGCTGACATACAAAGTGAATCTACATTTGCAAGATGTATGTGCAAATATACAAGGGAAATGTGCATCAGTCAATGTGCAAATTTGCAAGATGCATCCGCTACAATTACTTGTATATTTTGCTTTGTATGTTTTCACATACAAAGCCGATATACAAAGGGTCGCATATAAGGAAAACATGCAAAGGCGTTTGTATATCTCCGACATACAAGAGGTGGGGCCTACGGGTATACAAAAGAGATTGTATGTGTTCTACATATAAGTGAGAATGTACAGTGGAATGTATATCAGGTTGTATGTTTGCACATACAAGGCCGATATACAAAGATAATATGCATCGGCTATAGTAGAGGTACATCGGCGCAATGAACAAAAGAGAATGTATATTACATATTGTATGTTTCCAACAATTGAAACATACAAGGAAAAATATGCAAAGGCTGAATGTGCATATGGTGGGGTCCACAATATACAAAGGCATTTGTATATCGGTGACATACAAAGAAAAGATGCAAGTGAGATATACAAAGGGCCACTCATACACGAGAGAATATACAGAGGCCAATATATATCATGAACAGTGCATTGTATATGCGGCTTGTATATTTGCACATACAAGTCAAAGAAACAAGGCCGATATACATGTAAAAGATCACATGCAACAGTGGAATGTATATCACGCACATACAAGCAAAACATGCAAAGTAAACATACAAAGGCGATATACAAGCCGGATTTCAAAGTCTTTCTAGTCTGCTTCATAAAAGTTTTGAAATCCACGGCTTGCATATATATGGTGCTTGTATATGCCAATATACAATGAAAGATACAAAGTAAGGGTGCAAGCCAGATTTCAAATGGATATACATTTTGGTTGAATGCAGCATCAGGTCCACGGCTTGCATGTATGTGGACATTGTATATTGCGATATACAAGTCAAAGGTGCAAAGGAAGTATACAAGGTGGACCTAACTTGAGATCAAATTCTGGCATATTTAAGTGTCAAGTCCACAGCTTGTATGTATAAGTGCTTTGTATATTTGCACATACAAAGAGATATACAAGGAAAGGTGATACAAGTCAGACCTGATAGAACAATCAGTTGCAGGTAATGGTCATTTTGAAATCTGCGGCTTGTATGTTTACGTATACAAGGAGATACAACTAGTGGGGTCCCCCAAGACACAAGTGCTTTGCATGTATCTTCTGCTTGTATATTTGCAATTGTATATTGCGATATACAAGATAAGATACAATGCAACATACAAATGGTGGGGCCCAATATACAAGCGCTTGGTATATGCAAAGGGATTTGCAGAGAAGGTTTTAAATGGAAATTCAGGTGGCAAATTAAAGTGATATATACATAGATGCAAAGTGATATATATAGGCAGTTGACCAAAAATTGACCACCTGTATCTCCTCCATTTTAGCAAATTTTGACATGCTGTAACATGTAAAGATGCATATTTTGGTCCCCTCTTTCATTTGGTGGGGTTTTTAGGGGTTTTTGTCACCTTTCATTTTCAGATCTAGATTTGTATGTTTTGGTCGAGTAGACGTTTCAGCGACCATTTTTGAGCAGAGAGAGATATTTTCTGCATTCATTACTGCACAAAGATGAAGCAACTCACATTGATGATAAATGATATCTCTCCACCATCTTGTTTCATAGTGATGATGTAGCAATTGCATTAAAGGCTCAAAAATATCTTTTATCTACCCAGTTCTAGATATTTGATGCCATAACTCCTTGCAGTTGGACGTCCTTTCAGGAGATATTTTCTATTGCAGCTCTTTGAGCAAATTGTTATAACCGACTTAGGTTAGTTTGGAATGCTATATATATGCATTCGAGTGATGTAAATAGGGTTGGAACTTTTTAGCATACAGGCTTTTCTGTTTCCAAATAGAGCTTTTTTTGTTACTGAAACCTACCTTCTTATTAAATATATGCAAGTTATTTTTACCTCTTGGCTGATTTTCTAGTCTTGTGTTAATCTACATATGGTTGTTTGTGAATGTCTTTGTTCCTCTCAATCATATTGCTTCTTGCCTCTGCTAAAAAATTATCTAATCTGTGTATACCTACTTGCTATATCTGATTGTGTTGTGCATTTTTCGGTCCTGTGAAAGTTTCTTTAAATCTGTCTGGTGCATCACCTTTACTTTCATTTTTTCTTGTTTTTCATCTTTCATTTTTAAAGCATTCCTTTTCCCTTTTCCCCTCAAAATTTAGTAGCTTTTAGGTGATAATCAGTCAAGGAAGTCAGCCTTCTCTGGAGGTTTGATCTCATTTAGCAAAGTCCCACACATAGAGATCATTCCCATTGTGTCATTGAAATGCTTGGAATCCTTCCAAGCAGGGTGCAATTTCACGTGACAACAGTTTCTGGCACGCCCCGTGGGACTATACAAATATATTGCTGGTTTTGATGTGCAACCAGTGATTTTTAGACCTGTAAGAGGTTAAAACTTGCATATCTGGTGACTCACACTAAGGAGAGACAAGAAAACCAGTTATGCTGTTACATTATATGAGAAAGATTAAAACTAGAAGGTCAAGTACATTTGACTATTTGTAGCTGTCACCACCTAGAAGACAGAGTAGAGCTGCAGTAAGGACCCCAGTTCCTAAAAGGATACAATCAACTCCACCAAATTTCAAGCCAGTTGCACCTATAGTTCCTGTAGCAACTCGAGCAATCCTACCTCTAGCCATTCATATGGCAAGAAATTAGCCATTTGTGGCTTTTGATGGGGGTAGCCCATTGAATTTAATAGTACATGATGTTATACCTATGGCAGCTTTGAAGAGTCTACCCTATTTCACAGGGGAGAATCAAACTACCCCTATTGAACACATTAGAGACATAGCCTCTCTGTGTGGTGTTCATCATATAACCCAAGAGAACGTTGCCGTTAGGCTGCTGGCTGCCTCTTTCAAGCAAAAAGTGCTGCAATGGTTTAGGAGTTTACCAGTGCAAACCATTACATCCTGGGATGATCTAGGTGATAAGTTAAATAAGCAATTTTAGGATAAATCAGGGAACTTGTCACTGGTTGAACAGATGACTACAATAAAGAGAGCTCCCCAGGAGCAAATGATGGATTTCAACTTCAGATTTCAGAAGACATGGGAAAGAATTCCTGCCATGGTAAGGCCTCCAACTGAATATGCTTTTCTGTATTTTTTTAAAGCCCTAAATAGTGATATTTCAATGATGATACAATCATTAGGAGGTACTAGTTTACCTGATGCATATGAAATAGCCATTAGGGCAGAGAATAGTCTAATTCAGGCTGGAAAAATTGCACCTAAACCACCAATGCCCATCTTCCCTGAGATTCAAGCTTTAATGCCATTACCAATTGCATATTTTACCCCTTTGCCTACTATAGCAGCATTACCAAGCACTGCCAATTTTGAACCTGCTGCCTCTAGTTCATCTCAAGAGCTAAAAGAGATAAAAAAATAGCCAACAAAAAATAGAAAATATCCTACAAACTTTTGGGAATGAACTGGTAAACATTAAAAAGTAGCAGTCCCAGAACAAGCAGCCTTATCAGCGACAACTTCAAGGGCAAAATTAGCCTTATCAAGGGCAAAACTAACCATATCAAGCTAATAGGCCACCTTATCAGAGCAATTATTAGGGTACCAGGTAGAATGTGAACCAAAGGCCTTTTCAACCTTACAATCCAGCACCTATTAATGCAATAAGGGACCTTGTTCCTACTCAGAACAACCTTGTAGCTGAATATGAATGGTGTTTTCAATCCAATCAGCCACACAATCAGACAGCCTGCTCGAATGGGGTTATAAATCAGGCCCTGATGGTATAGAATGTTGCAGTCTCATAGCCAAACGCACTAAATGATGGAGCTGCACAACAACAAGAGCAACCTCAGAATGATTGTGCCTTGATAAATTGGCAAGAAGGTGAATTTTGTGGTGTAAACAGTGATAACACCTCAGTTGCAGCAAATACAAGAGCCAAGAAGAGAGGTTATGAAGTAGATCAAGTAGAAAATAAAGAGAAAGGACATACTGGTGCTTCTACATCTCATGTTCCCCACATTTTACAAAGAAACACTTCAACAATAGCAAGGGAAATGCCTCATTTACAGGCTGATACTGTTGCTACAAAGTCACAACAAAAGGTAATTGTCACTCCACCTTTCAATATTATTCAAAATATGAAGAAGATGAATGTGACAATGTCTATGTGGGATTCTCTAGCCATCCCAGGCCAAAAGGACATATTGCAATCTGCCTTGTCTGATTTGAAAGTGTCCAATAATACAACTGTTGACCCAAATAGGGTTGTCCTTACCAATTCATCCCAGGATAGCAGCAAATAGCCAAACAAAAGTGCCAAATCACTCCCATTCTATGTGTCATTAATAATTGGAGATAAATTAGTACATAATTGCATGGTGGATAGTGGTGCAAGTAGTTCTATGATACTGAAACAAATTACAGCCCAGTTAGGATTGAAGTACCAACCCTTGGAGAAAGGTGTGCTTCAGTTAGATGGCAAAGCTGTTAATACTATGGGTGTGATAAAAGACCTAGGTCTCACCTTGCACAATTGCCCAAATGTTTCCATTTTCCAAGAGGTATTCATTATAGACTTACCTCCTTATTTTGCCATGTACTTACCAAGAAAATTCACGGCCAAGATAGGAGGATATTTATCCTGAGACTGGTCCCACGTGTTTTTTAGGACTAGATATGGCACAAAAGTGACTCTAGAATCTGAGTTGCTTTCAAATCATCACATAGAGCCTTACACACCAAGTGTTGTTAATGCAAATTACATTATTTCTGATAACCCTGAACTTGTTGCTGCTCAAGAGCTACAAGCTGAAAGTATACTAGAGGTGTTGTTAAAGGAGTGGGCCTCAGAAAATGTTGTTGATGATCCTGAGGGACACATCCAAGAAATTGGTATGAGAATTTACATACTACATGAGCCTGAAACAGCAATTCCAAATCTAGTAAAGGATATAGAACAGCAGACATAGCTGCAAAATGAAGTATGGAAAATGTACTTTGATGGCTCAAGGAATAGGAATGGATATGGTGGTGGTGCAATGCTTGTGTCTCCACAAGGTGAAAAATATTATGCTGTTTTCCGTTTTGCCTTTTCATGTACAAATAACACTGTTGAGTATGAAGGATTAATCTAGGGTTTGCAATGGGCAAGAAAGAGGAAAATTAACTATTTGCAGGTGTATGGTGACAATGAACTCATTGTGAATCAGGTGAGAGGACTGTATCTTACAGAAAATGACATTCTGAAATCCTACAAACATAGGTTATGGGATATGATTGAAGAGTTTGATGCTTTCAATCTGATTTCTATTCCAAGAAATTAGAACTCCCATGCTGATAGGTTAGCTGCAATTGGGGTCCAATTTGACATCGGCAGTGATATTCAGAGGGAGAAGGTACAACCTCATGTAAAAATAGTTGACAGGCCTTCTATCCCTAAGAATAATATTTATTGGCATGTTTTTGAGAGTGATGAGTAGATCCTACGTTTCCTATTAGAGGAAGATGAGTTTTCTGTGATGAATCAGGATAAACTTAAACAACAATATGAGGATGGTCAAATTGTTCAATTAAGAACAAACAAGCTGCCCAAGGGATTGGTAACCTTGGAATCCATTTTTGGGACTAATGATCAGCTAAAGAAAAGAAAAACTAGCATGCAAGTTAAAGAGGAGCATTACCAGGAGCTAGAAATATTCAAAGGTAAGCTTCTCAAAATTGGGAAAATTTGTTTGCCTGAGGATAGAAGAGCTTTTATTGCTCTTTGTCAAGAGTTTAAAGATGTGTTTACTTGGGATTATTCAGACCTAAAGGGGTTTGACCCTCATATTGCCTAGCACACCATAGAGTTAGAACCAGGTACAAAGCCTATGAGGTAGAAGCAAAGACCTCTAAACCCAAAGCTGGAGCCCATGATGATTAAAGAATTGACCAAGCTAATCAAGGGAAAGATCATTTTTCTGATCAAGCATACTTCTTGGGTCTCCAACCTTGTCCCTATGAGAAAAAAGAATGGAGAGATCAGACTGTGTGTCAACTTCAGAGACCTCAATAGAGCCTCCCTAAAAGACCACTACCCACTGCCCTCAATGGATAAAATTCTGCAAGTAGTGGCTAGTTCTGAAAGATTCTCCTTGCTTGACAGATATTCTGGATATAATCAAGTGTTAGTCAAGGAAGAGGATTAGTTCAAGACTGCTTTCACCACTAAATGGGGTACCATGGCCTATAAAAGAATGCCTTTCGGCCTCTCAAATGCTGGCTCTACTTTTTAGAGAGCTATGGATATGGATTTTAAGGGTTTGCTATATAAATTGGTGTTGGTATACCTAGACGACATCACAGATTTTTCTAAGAATGCATCTGAGCATTTATCCCATCCTGTGGCTAGTGTTCGAGAGATGCAAAGAATTTAGGATATCTCTCAATCCTAGGGAATGCATTTTCGTTGTGCATGAGGGCAAGTTGCTAGGGCATGCTGTGTCAAAAGAGGGCATTACCATTGATGGTGAAAGGGTAAGAGCTATTCTAGAGTTGCCTTTACCCAGTCATAGGAAGGGGCTACAAAGTTTCATTGGCAAAATTAATTTTCTATGAAGGTTTATACCCAACATCATAAATTTGCTGAAGCCTTTGATGTCTATGTTGATGAAGAGCATAGTTTTTAGTTGGACGACAGAGGCCAAACGTAGCTTTGAGTCCATAAAAGAGGCATTATCGGCAGTGCAAAAGCTGGTAAATCTAGATTTCTCCAAAGATTTCATATTGTATGCTTATGGCAGCCTGGATATAATCTCTATGATTCTGGTACAATAGCAGAGTGATGGCTTTGAATAGCCAATCACTTTCTTCAGTCATGGGCTAGAGGAGTATGAGTAGTGGTATAGCTTTGTGGAGAAGCATGTCCTTGTAGTGGTAAGGAGCCTCAAGAAATTTTGGCATCTTGTTTCTAATAACAAGATACATTTGATGGTCACTCATCCTAGCGTCAAGGAGTTCCTGTTAGGAAAATATGTAAATGAGAAAAGGGCTAGTTGGATCACCAAAGTCATGGAATATGACGTGGAGATTAAGATAACCAAGCTTGTTAGAAGTAGAGGACTCAGTGAATAGTTTTCTTCCAGTTCTGAGAATGAAATAGAAAAAGAGGAGGACGTGCTTCTGACCATTGAAGATGCTCCTCAAGATGATACAGAAGTAGTGAGCACAAGTTGGGTAAGTAACATGACTCAATTTTTGCAAACTGGCAGATGTCCAGCAGGATTAGATAGAACTAAAAGAAGATATTTTAGACTGCAGTCCATTCCATATGCTTTAATAAATGGCATCCTCTTCAGAAAAGATTTTAATGGTGCCTTGTTAAGGTGCATTGATAAAGATTAGACTGACAAGGTGCTGCGTGAATTTCATGATGGAACAATGGGGGGTCATTTTAGCCCAAGGACTACTACTTGGAAAATAATGAGAACGGGCTATTACTGGCCTAGCTTATTTAAGGATGCCCATGCATGGGCTAGAAAATGTGTAAAATGTGCCATTTTCGTCGGCAAGAAAGGCTGCCAGCTTTACATCTACAGCCAATTCAAGTAGAGCAGCCCTTCATGAGATGGGGCATTGATTTTGTAAGTGCCATAAACCCACCATAAGGTGCAGGCCATAGGTCGATACTTATACCTATAGATTATTTCACAAGGTGGATTGAAGCAGCCGCTCTGAAGGAATCAAATGAAAATACTGTTTTGAATTTTTACCAAGATTTGATACCCAGATTTGGGGTGCCTTAATCAATCATCTCTGATAATGCTTTAGCCTTTGTTGGACTAAAGATAACTGACTGGGCTGTTAAGAATGGGATCTCCCTGAATACTTCATCAAATTATTATCCACAGGGTAATGGTTTGGCTGAATCTACAAACAAGAATCTCATAAGGATCATTAAAAGATCAATGGAGGATAACTAGAGGACCTGACACACTAATTTGAAATATGCCTTATGGGTAGACATAATAACTCCCAAGAGGTCAATTGGGAACTCCCCATATTTGCTAGTGTATGGAAAAGAGGCAAGGTTGCCTATGTCTATGGAACTGCCAGCACTAGACATTATGAATCAACTAGAAATGTTTGAAGCAGAGGACCCCATGGCTGTCATATATGCTCAACTTATGGAGCTTGAAGAGAGCAGGGATAAAGCTATGAAGGCCGTGGAGTATCATCAGCTTCAAATAAAAATAAATTTTGATAAGAAGGCCACCCCCAGAAATTTTAGAATGGGTGATATGGTGCTCAAATGGGATGAATTGAAAAGTAGACCAGGAAAGCATTCCAAGTTTGACAGAATGTGGATTGGCCCATTTCTCATTACTGAATGCAAGGAGCACAATGCATTTCAGTTATCAAGTATGGATGGACAAAATTTGCCTATCCCAGTCAATGGGATACACTTGAAGAGGTGTTTTGAGGTATGAGTGCCTTGTAGATCAGTAGATTAGATTTCTTGCTTTCAATAAGTGCTACTGCACAATAGTTTAGATCCTTTTGTTTTCCCTAAGTGTTGTCTAGCACAGTTGGAGGGCTTGTTTTTAGCATTTTTTCTTGGTTTGATCTTCCAAGTGTTCTTCATTGCTATATCCTGAGTTGCTAAGGTCAAAATTGTTTGTCAAAGATGTATTCTTAGACTCTGTATGACTCCATGCCCAATGGATGCTTAATACCACTGATCTAATTGTTTAGCAGGCAAACACCCCATAGAGGACACCAAATTGTTGACCTATTTTCCTCTGCCTAGAGTCAAATAGTTCACCTTGCATTTTCCTTGAAAATCCTTTAGGAAATGCTCATACAAGGCTTAAATCCTTCAAATATTTATGTTATGCTTTGTCAATTTTCCCAAAAGTCTCACTTTGATATCTTTGCAAAAAACCTAAAAAAACCCAAAAATCTTTTAACTTCAAATATTTTCTGTCGCTGGGATTTTCTCATTTTCATAACTTGTATTTATATGCATTCTTAAATGTACATTCGCATATACATTCGCCTTTGTACATACAAGGGAATATGTAAAGTGTTATACAAGGTTTTTCTTGTATATCGCCAATGTATGTTCGATATACAATGGAAACATACAAGGCATAACATACATCAGCTACAGTTCACATGCATTTGCTACAGTGGAAGGTTCATCGGCTAGATCAGCCTCATCGGTGGCCAAGTTTAAAGTCTCCTCGATGGCTGATGTATATGCAAAGACCCTTGTATGTTTGGACACACAAGGCTGACAAAGAAAGTGAATGTACATTTGCAAGATGTATGTGCAAATATACAAGGGAAATGTGCATCAGTCAATGTGTAAATTTGCAAGATGCATCCGCTACAGTGGCTTGTATATTTCTCTTTGTATGTTTTCACATACAAAGCTAATATACAAAGGGTCACATACAAGGAAAACATGCAAAGACATTTGTATATCTCCGACATACAAGAGGTGGGGCCCGCGGGTATATCAAGGAGATTGTATGTGTTCTACATATAAGTGAGAATGTACAGTAGAATGTATATCAGGTTGTATGTGCGCACATACAAGGTTGATATACAAAGATAATATGCATCAGCTACAGTAGAGGTACATTAGCGCAATGAACAAAAGAGAATGTAAATTTCGTATTGTATGTTTCCAACATACAATTGAAACATACAAGGAAAAATATGCAAAGGCCAAATGTGCATATGGTGGGGTCCACAATATATAAAGGCGTTTGTATATCAGCGACATACAAAGAAAAGATGCAAGTCAGATATACAAAGGGCCATGCATACAAGAGAGAATATACAAAGGCCAATATATATCATGAACAGTGCATTGTATATGCGGCTTGTATGTTTGCACATACAAGTCAAAGAAACAAGGCTGATATACATGCAAAAGATCACATGCAACAGTGGAATGTATATCACGCACATACAAGCGAAACATGCAAAGAAAACATACAAAGGCAATATACAAGCTGGATTTCAAATTCTTTCCAGTCTGCTTCATAAAAGATTTGAAATCCATGGCTTTCATATATATGGTGCTTGTATATGTCAATATACAATGAAAGATACAAAGTAAGGGTGCAAGCTGGATTTCAAATGGATATACATTTTGGTTGAATGCACCGTCAAGTCCGCGGGTTGCATGTATGTGGACATTGTATAGTGTGATATACAAGTCAAAGGTGCAAAGGAAGTATACAAAGCGGACCTAACTTGAGATCAAATTCTAGCATATTCAAGCAAGAGTCCGCGGCTTGTATGTATAAGTGCTTTGTATATTTGCACATACAAAGAGATATACAAGGAAAGGTGATACAAGCTGGACCCGACAGAATAATCAGTTGCAGCTAATAGTCATTTTGAAATCCATGCAAGGAGATACAACTAGTGGGGTCCACCAAGGCACAAGCGCTTTGCATGTATCTTCTGCTTGTATATTTGCAATTGTATATTGTGATATACAAGACAAGATACAATGTGACATACAAATGGTGGGGCACAATATACAAGCGCTTGGCATATGCAAAGGGATTTGCAAAGAAGGTTTTAAATGGTGATTCAGGCGGCAAATTCAAGCAATATATACACAGATGCAAAGCGATTTATACAAGCGGTTGACCAAAACTTTGACTGCCTGTATCTCCTCTATTTTAGCGAATTTTAACATGCTGCAAGAGGCAAAGATGCATATTTTGGTCCCCTCTTTCATTTGGCAAGGTTTTCAGGGGTTTTTGTCACCTTTCATTTTTAGATCTGGATTTGCATGTTTTGGTCGAGTAGACATTTCAACGACCATTTTTGAGCAGATAGAGATATTTTGTGCATTCATTGCTGCACAAAGATGAAGCAACTCGCATTGATGATAAATGATATCTCTCCACCACCTTGTTTTAGATTGATGATGCAGCAGCTGCATTAAAGGCTCAAAAATATCTTTTATCTGCCTAGTTCCAGATATTTGATGCCATAACTCCTTACAATTGGACGTCCTTTCAGGAGATATTTTCTATTGCAGCTCTTTGAGTGAATTGTTGTAACTAACTTAAGTTAGTTTGGAATGGTATATATATGCATTCGAGTGATGTAAATAGGGATGAAGCTTTTTAGCATACTCGCTTTTCTGTTTCCAAATAGAGATATTTCTATTACTGTAACCTGCCTTCTTATTAAATATATGCAAGTTAATTTTACCTCTTGGCTGATTTTCTGGTCCTATGTGAATCTGCATATGATTGTTTGTGAATATCTTTGTTCCTCTCAATCATATTGCTTCTTGCCTTTGCTAAAAAATCATCTAATTTGTGTATACCTACTTGCTATATCTGATTGTGTTGTGCATTTTTCAGTCATGTGAAAGTTTCTTTAAATGTGTCTGGTGCATCACCTTTACTTGCAGTTTTTCTTGTTTTTCATCTTTCATTTTTAAAGCATTCCTTTTCCCTTTTCCCCTCAAAATTCAGTAGCTTTTAGGTGATAATCAGTCAAGGAAGCTGGCCTTCTCTAGAGGTCTGATCTCATTTAGCAAAGTCCCACACTTAGAGATCATTCCCATTGTGTCATGGAAATGCTTGGAATGCTTCCAAGCAGGGTGCAATTTCATGTGACAACAGTTATATTTAGGTTAAAATGTATTTTTAAGTTCAAATCTTCTATAAGAATTATGACCAAACATAGCTCATGTTCACTTTCACATTACATATAAGAATTATGACCAAACATAACTCATGTTCACTTTCACATTACATATAGCAGTATTAGATCTTGAAATACTGTCCATTCAACTAAAATTTTGAGTTGGTATTTTTAGTGCATATTTACTCCATAATTATTCTAACAAGTCAACAATAAGCTCCAATGTCATTGACAATAAGAATTGCTCTTTCTTACAAGATATTTATTTCAAACCCTTGTATCAAGCAAGCACAAGGCCAAATGTTTCGCTACTTTGTTGAAGTGTGTGCTTCCCTTGAAATAAACTTATACTACTCTTTGCTTAATTATATAGGAAGATATCCAAGTTACCAACTTTGAAAGCCACGTATGTGTTCCTAGGATTCTACATACAAAATTTCCATTTCTCATCCAAAAATCTAGGTGCGAGTATTGATCTTTAAGTAATTCTGACCAAGTTGTTATTTCATGTCCAAAAATCAAGCTGAAATGATTTCTTTTAAATTTTTGTCATTAATATGGGTGAGGTGGTTCCTCTTATAAAGAAACTAACATCCCACTATTACATATCCCCTATTTGAAAACTTCCTCAACAACCAAGCTCGAACCCTAAGGCAGAATAAAGTCCTGAACTTCACCATCTTAAAATCAGAGGTCGAGGATGCTGTCTACCAACTCAACTAGTATGGAGAACAATAATAAAATCATGTGTGACGAGGAGACCATCTGTGAAGGCAACCTTCAGAGATGGAAATGTGAGGAAAATGTAGAGAATCTGAGAAAAAGGGTGGTTGTTGTAGTGGATGAATCTCCTGAAGCAAATCTTGCATTGTTGTGGACTCTCTCACATCGTCAACAATTTCAACACTCTTATGCTACTCTACATTATTGACATCCAGAAAACCGTGTTATCTACATGCCCACTGTAAATAGCCGACACGTTGTCATTTGAGTTGTGTACAAATTTTTCGACAGGCAACACTATCAACTTTTTCTTTGGACCAAATTGACTTGTCTACTTTTGACCAAGGTTATTATTAACTAGCTGGTGCATTGCAAATGACCGGCTGGTTGAAATTTGTATGGTAGGGTTGAAACAATTGAAACAAGTGTACATCAGGTCGAATAGCAGTTGGTCGAGAAGAAGTGAGTTGAAACAATTATTAGGTTTCATCAACTGGTGCCATCATGGAAGAATTCGTACAACTGGTCAACCACAACTCACCAGTTGTTTATGGCTAGGCTTCAACCACCATGTCTGCACCGTTTGTTGACGAATCTGCTTTTGTCCAGTATGTCTACAATGTTTTCGACCAGCTAGTCATTTTACAATGCACTAATTGGTTAAGCTCTTCCTTATCTACATATCTCAAAAGTATATATTATAATATTCACAGTCTTCTCTACTCACATTACATTTAGGACTATTTATATGCAATTTTCAGAACATTAATTACCTTCCTTACATTTGCTTGAACTCAATGCAGACATGCTTCACTTTGGAAAAGGGCATGGAAGAAACCTGGAGGCCAAAGGATTTAATTTGGTGAACTCCCTCAAGGCACTATGCAAGGCACATTGGCCATAGGTATTTTACACCACATTTTAACATATCCTACAAACTAGACCATTAGTACCCCTACATTTATTTGTAAACATAATAGTGTATAAGGTTCAATGATATTTAGTTTCAAAATATAGTTATTTCTTTTCATTTTAAATCCAATATGAGTGGTTGATGTCACAAGTACAAACTGGAGTTTATGTGGTAGGAGGAGGAGATAAGGGGCCTACAATTGTAAACCAAGTCAAGAAATTGAAAGCCTCGGTGCTAGTTTTAAGCCACCAAAGGCCTCATGTATTTTAGAGGTATTATATGGCTTCTTTATTTGCATTGAGTATTGTATGTAAATGGTGTGTAATGATTAACATTGTTCATTATTAGCAAGATGTTCCATGTGAAGAAGGATGGATTGGTAGAGTACTGCATTGCAAATACAAAGTGCTTGACATTAGGTTTAAGGAAGCAGAGTAGCAAGCTTGGTGGGTACATCAGTAATAGTCATTCGCACAAGAATTTTTGGCTTTTGGCATAGAATTTTATGTTCTCCATGTTCTCAAGTTTTGATTAAATAAACCAATGATTTTCATTGGCTTTTCTAGAGATTATTAAATAACAAAATGTTTAGCTATCATTGCTTTTTGGGATCAAAGCTTGAGACCAATATTGAAATTTGATGGTCACCTTTATTTATTAATTATATATTTTCCTTTGTAAATATTTTCTTAATTGTAATGTTCTAATTGTGAATACTCATAGATACATAAAAACATATCAATGCTTATGTCTTGACTAATAAGCATTCAATCATCAAATTTTCATTCTTTTGAGTAATGAGCATTTAATAATCTTTTTTTCATTATTTTCATGGGAACAAGAATATTCCAAAGAGAATATCAGTAAAACACATTAAATAACTAAAGTAATGTGAAATTATTTAGGGATTTTGTTCTTCTTCGTTAATAATTCATATCTTTTAAATAACTAAATAGAAAGCATTAGATGTTGGAGTCTTATGGACAAGGGTTGCCCTTCTTTCTATCATATTTAAACAATTTTCTATAATTTCTCTCTTTAAAATCATCAAAGTTTTTTAAGTTAGCATCATGTTCTACATTTAAAACTACCTCTTAATAAATCAAAATAAATTAAGAACAAAAAATCAATTTAAAGTGTTAAATTTATCATTTTGAATGTTTTGAGTAGAGGGAAAGAGAAACCCATTAATATTTTTTTATTAAGGCTTTAACTAATGAAGAAGGATAGATACAATATTAAGGTACTCTATAGTTTATTTGTTTTCTTGTGCCACACAAGCATATAAGTGAGATGGGATAATATTCCAAACAATGTCATATTAAATGAAAAAAATGTAATATATAGTTTTAAACTAAGAGCAAATAATTTTTATAATTATATAAAATGATATTTCAAATTTACAAAAATAAACTTTTACAATTGTCGTAATATAATTTTTTAAATCTATAAAAAAATATTTTTTAAAAAAATATAAAAACTATAATCACATAAAAATAAGACCTATGTAATATCTCTAATAAATAAAATAATATTTTAAATTTATAAAGGCAAATTTTTACAATGATCCTATAATGTAATATTTCAAATTTATAAGAAATATAATATTTCCAAAGAATTTATTAAAACTTTAGTCACATATAAATCAGAGTTATTAGTAAAAGGTTTATAACAATAGGTTTCTTATAATCATCAAGAGATTAAAATAATCTAAATTAATAGATAATTTAAGTCCAATCACGCCCATGGAATAGTATCCTCATCCTCTTCGCAGTTTGCAGATCCTCTTCTTTGGGGTAAGCCTTGATCCAGCTCTACCATGCCTACGAGATGAAGGTGGTGAGCGTGATCTTGCAGTTCTTAAATTAGGAGAACTTGTATTAGTGTGCTGGTTAACATATTGATTGTTTATATAGAGTTTCGGATCTTCACATTCATTACAACAACGTACTGGCAACTCAAACTCTTCCTTATTAACATAACCACCTGAAATCGATGACTTTGGTTGTAACCATTGCCTTGTACTCAATAATGCACGTAAATCATCCAAGTTGTCGCAGATCTTATCTAATGGTTGATTAAACGTACGTTTTGTACGCGGAGATATGGAGACATTCTCACATATGTGATTACGTAAACGGTGAAATTCAGTTTCTAATTTGCTTGACTCCTCTTTTAAAGCAAGCACACGGTCACTAAGATCAGCCAACCGCTGGTGAAGTGATTCTACAGTGTTTTCCTCCTCCTGCTGCCTCCTCTCCATTTCATATAACATCTGCTCATTGTCCATGCTTTGTCTTTGCCTAAATACCTATACTGTGATTATAATAGTTCTTTAGAGGTGAGAATGCTGTGAAGTTCTCTTCCCTCTTTATCTATCTTTCGAAAGGGTTGAATGAAGATTCAAGAGGTATATCAAGCTTGCCGCTTCATTGTCATCTAAAGAGCGTAAATAAAACTTAAACAAACAATTAAAATTATGGTAAGCGTCGCTGGCTTTATATAACTAGCAGTTGCACAATATTATTGTGCAGTGGATTTGTTAATAGGTAATTTTTGTATCGTGAATATGGAATTTGAAAAGATGAAAGGTAATAAGTTCTTATAGATTCTTTTTGCAGTTACAACTATTAAAAAATATTAAGAAGTTTATGTTTTTGTTGATAAAGTTATATTTTAAAATACTTAACTCACATAGAGCTCACTAGAGATCAATTGTAGTTCCAGAAGGCACTACCATTGACATGACTGAGGGACTTTGATTCACAATGCCCAGAGTGTTTCCCGTCTTTGCCATATTTTTAGCCCAAATATGGCAATACTGCGAGTTAAAATTTGAGCTTCAAAACCAGGGAGAAAGGTTATCATCACCAGTTGGAGTTAGCAAAATACAGTTTCACAAGGATCAGGTTCACTTGCTAGTTGTGCAGGAGAGCCAAACTGCAATTTATGATGCTTCAAGATTTGAACGGACATGCCATGTAAGATTTTCTACTTGTATAAATGCCGAGCCTTTATATGTTGGGCTTTGCTTTCAGACATTAAAAATTTTAATCTACAGTTATGCTAAGTTCATACATGAAAACTGGAGTCTAATATTTGAAGAAACAGCTAATGGCTACTTGCAACTTTCTGTTGCAGTGGGAACCACGGCACTCAATGGATGCACCTATTTCAAGTGCCACGTATTGGTGCGATAGCCAACTAGTCTATGCCAGTTTTTGTGATGGCGTTGTTGGTGTTTTTGATTCAGATGTCCTGAGGCTCCTTTTTTGTGTCTTTCCTTCTGAATTTTTGCCATCAGACATGAGCAGGTATGGTGTCTTTTGTGCAAATGTTAAGATACATTTCTTGAACTCTAACCTAATCTAAATTAATGGAACTTTACTTGATTCTCATCTGCAGTGAAAATATATATCCTCTTGCAATTGCTGCACACCCACATGAACGTAACCAATTCGCTATTGGTTTAACTGATGGGGCAGTGTACTTGATTGAACTTATAGAATCACAGGGGAAAGCAGCTGTGGGCTCATTGGAGAACGGAGTGGTTAGTTCGGATCCCTCAATGAGCAACCATGGTTCAGAATTAGCAAGGAAGCATGGAAATGTGACATGACAAATATCAGGCAGCAAATGCCAAATTTTGTATTCTATTAATTTGGTTATGAGTTCAATAATTGTAGCATTTTTTTAGGGGCATGCCTTCTGTAAATCAATTCATTTTTTAACAGAGGTTCTGCTACTATTTTCTATCTATCACGAGTTATTGTGAGGATGGATTTCATTTTGTTTGTTTTGACTGTACAGTGTACAGTTGAGGTTGGCCTAACTAACTGTAAATGTTTTGTAAATGATTCTCTTGCAATGCTCTGTTATTCATTTGAAAAATACTTAATACAAGGCAGAAAATTTTAATGTGTACCTATTAGAAATGCTAGTTCAGTGGAGGAGAAGGTAAGTAAGTAATTTGGTATACACACACTAATGTATATCAATATTTTAAAACTACAAACTTTTTACATTCTCTTTTGGAAGCCTTTCCACCCTTGGAACTCTGAATTTTAGTCGCAACTGGTTAACTGGAAATTTGGAACTTTCTTAAAATCAGGTTATCCTAACATCCCCAGAAGTTGGGTTTCTTAGTTTGCCACTTGGAGAACCTTGGGCTTGGATTGAGGTCTTGCAATACAGAAGGTGATTTTCGTGCATTGTTGTCTGAGTATTACCAAACGGAAGAGCCAGATCTTCCTTGATGTCATTAGGATCTTTCTAATCTTTCAATGCTCATTCATTCAAACAACCAATTGGAAGATTCTGGCTTGCCAGATAAAAGTAAGATTATATCTGTCTTCCTGCTCTTGATTTTTCTTCTCAGATATTAGATATGTCAGATAATGAATTTAATGGCTCTATTCCTACGACAATTAGTATATCATCCTTTCTATCATTGTTAGGGAATATATAGAATAGAGAAATTCCAAGTTCAATATTTACTGATCCAAGAATTGTTGTTTTCGGACTTTTCAAAGACAAGCTAACAGGTAACAATGCCTGCAAACATTGGAACGGTGTTTCAATTTATTAGCTTTATTTGTAAAGCGAGATTCCAAATGAGCTAGGAAATCTGGACGCTCTTTGCACAATAAATTTCAATGGCAATCAATATATTGCAAGGTATTATTCCTTCATCTATTGCAAAGTGGATAGATCTCTGGGAATTTGACTTGGGAAATTACAAAATTGAGGGTAGCATTTCTAATTTGGGTTGAGGAGATGACACAATCGAAAACTCTCAGCTTAGCTTCTAATAAGTTTAACGGCAGCGATCCAACCCAACTGATCAAATTTCTGAATCTTTAAACTCTAATTTATTGGTAACTATTTATCAGGGTGTGTTCCTCGAAGCTGAAAAAGATATATTCTATGGTCAGTAAATCCCAAAGTAACAAAGTACAACCTTTCGTCTTTGTATAGTCCCTTGTCGAGACTTTGATTATGAATATAAATATTTGGATGAAGTATCCTGTTGGACGCCTGGATTAAAAGGCTACCTTTACAGTAAAGATAATTACAGCAGACAAGTTCATGAATCTCTGCACAACCACCTGGTAGCTAATATAAAGCATATCAAAAATTTACCTTCGATCAGCCAACCATTGATGTTTAATATTAGGCTGTATGGAATCTGGAGTGATAGTGGACAGTAATATTGCTTTATACTATACTAGTACTGTAACAATGGTGAAAAAAACTGTATTGACTTCCTCGAAAATCATTAATATGGTGGTGTTATTTTGTAAATTAGGGTTAAAGTTGTGGACAGTAATTTTGCTTTATACTATGCTAGTATTGTAACTACGGTGAAAAAAAAAAAAACTGTCAATTGCCTTCTTGAAAATCATTACTATGGTGCAGTTATTTTGTAAAATAATTTTAAGTTCAAATTTTTATTATGCGGAGAGGTGTAACTATAGTGGGAGTATGGGGTGAAATGGAGTGAGTGTGTTAAGAAAAATAACTTTAAAAACATTAAAAAAAATTAATAGCCCACAAATGCAACATTAATAATTAAACTCAAAAAAACAACCAAAAATAAAATCACTAATTACAAAGCAAAAGAAGAAGCGGCAAAATTAACAATCAACAAAAATCATAGGTATGAATTTCATGATTTGCTGGAATAATCATGTATGCATGAAAAATATTTGCTGGTGATTTGTTGGAATAATAAATATTATTTACCATAAATTTATTGGCAGTATAGTTTATTAAGTTTAGGATTCAAGATTTTGTAGAATTAAATTTATGAAGTCATTAATTTATAACATAAAATTACAAGTAATTTTAAACCCTAAATTTTATTGGCTACATTTATAGAGGTTATTTTATATTATTGGTGAGTGGAATATTATTTTATATGTAATAAAATGAAACCCTAATAGAATATAATGTTATAAAATCTAGTGAAAAAAATAAATTAAATTTTATTATGTAGAAAATTAAATTAAATTAAATTGATGCCTCCATAGTAAAATCTATAAAATATAACTTCTCCCATTGTTGAATATAATTTGCTCCTTTTTATTTACGTCGAGAGGCGTTATACAGCCACAACACGATTGCAAGTTTTACTCTATCTATTTAAATTGACAGTTTTTTAGCTGTCGTCAATTCGTCTTTGTGTATGAATCATTCATACTTCGTGAACAACGAATCGCCTGAATTTGCAGGCACGGGCAAGTGTTTATCAGTCCATAATGTTAATTACCATCACCTCCCGAAAATATTGGATCGGATTTCCTTGGAGGAGAGGGGCCGGTTGATGATGACGGACTTTCCGCAGTGGGAAACGAAAACTAAGAAAAAAAGGAATTTGGGAAAACCTACCGAACTCAACATGTTTTTGTCTTGAAGGTTAAATTTTCACTTCTCTGAATTTGCTGAAATTTGGGCTAAAAGCAGGGCATTGATCAAACCCCGCCTTCCCCTGCACCTCTACTGAAAAAATATATCTATCTAGATTCGCCAAAACAATGATGTTAAAGATGCCTCTAGTGTTTCCTCTCTAAATATATTTTTGGTTTGTTTTAACCCTAAAAGACCAGTAAGAAAATAGAAAGTTAAATAATATAATATTATTACTTAATAAAAATAGGAAAATTATTTTGTTTTAAATTATTTTTATTGTTTTAATAAATAAGTCCTAATATTAATGAAATAATATTACATATATTAAAAAAGAGTGGGTGGCAAAGTGCACCTAAAAGCCATAGAAGAGCTATTTGTTATTTTTGATGTTTAACTAGAGTAAAAACGATAGATGATATTGAACTTATTCTCTAGAATTTGAATTCCTAATTGGTATGTCCAAAATGTTAGTAAAGAAATTATGAGAGGTGGGAAACAACATAGTCTTAATAAATTTGGATATCTTCAATTAGAGACTTCTCAATTGGATTTCAAATTGTTATCTCAAATTTTATTTCTATATTTCCTACATTTTTTAATTAATGTCAAATTATAGTGAAAAATTCTACTATGTTTTTTTTATTATGTTTTGTGAGAGACCATAATTAGTGTCACATCACATTGAAAAAAATCAATTAAATATATATTTTTTATTATTTTTAATAACTTTATAAATATAAACTAGTCCATTTACTAACAAATTAAAATTTTGTTGTCCCTACCAAATAAGTGTATTATAGCAATCAATTTACTCAAAATTTTGATTAATTTATATTAGTTGAACTAATAAAAAAAGTATTCTTCTAATAATTTATTCATTTTTATTTTAAATCCTTAAAACTTGGATTACAATAGGACTATTTACACATATATGTGTCCTCAAAGCTATCAAATCTATCTTGAATATTTTATGGAAAAATGTTTTTAGTAATTATTATTATTTAATGTTTTTATCATATTTGATTTAAATTCTTTAAAACTAGGATCACAATAAGACTATTTACACTTAACGTCTTCAAAATTTTCTTAAATATTTAATGTAAAAACTATTTTAAAAAAATTATTATCATTCAATCTCTCCTAAATATTCTTTATAAGAACTCTTTTTAACAATTGTTATCATTCACTCTATTATTTAGGTGATATTTTCTAATCTTCTAGTTGCCTGTTGTAAAGGAAATAAATTTTCCTTAGGGTTAACCTAAGATAATAGGTAAATGCAAAAAATTAAGCTCAAATCAGCATATATTAAATAATAGCAATGAATGTTGGGAATGATAAATAAAATAATTATAATTATAGTTTATGAAAGTGTGAAGAAGATAAGTGCTTAGCTCTATGACCAAAGAATGGTTGTCCTTGTTGAAGACTATGGAATCAAAATGATGTCTACTCACAAAATATGGTCTCTCTATTAATGAATTATCTTGGAGCCTACACAATGTAGAATTCTACTCTTTCATCTGGTTGATCCTCATACATGCTCTTCCCTTATCTAGATTGAGGACTAGCAACAATTAGAAATACATTAGGAGGTTTATTGTTGTGTCACAAGCAAAGCTGTTCTCCCAAGTCAACCCCCAAAAATGTGTGTGAATATTCAAAGAAAACAAGCAAGGACTTAGAATGATGTATACAAATTTCTTACTTCTTTTAATGCACCGAATCCAAATGTTTTTCTATCGATTGCTCCTTTAAACTCTAGAATGAGAGAAAACTTGTGATTCTAAATGATGCTTGAAGATGTTAAATAAATGTTAATGAATGCCTTTAAATACTTGCACATAGAATCAAATTTTGAAAAACCTATACTTAGCTAGCCTAGGGAAGTAAAACAAAAGGGGTAGGTTGGCCAAGTTTTGAATTTAAATTTTAGAAAGACAAAGATCAAGTCCGAAACACTGAGGTCAAACCCATGACCAAAAGAATGATCCTATATGGGCAAGTAGTTAGATCTAATTTGCTAGTGACTATATTGAGGTAGGTGTATAGATATATATAATAAAAGCTTATATAAAATGAATGTATTAGAGTATGTGCATAGAGAGATGAAGTGGGGGCTAAGCACATGGGAATATGTGTGTATACAGGATAGGAATAGATTATTTTATTGTAATTCTAAAAGTAGGTGCATTAGAATTACGATATTGTTCTTAGATATATTATTTTTTAAAGTTTAATTTTTTTTGTAAATTATATACAAAATGATTAAAAATATGTGGAAATCTATTTTTAATGTTAGAAATTGCATAACTTACAATTTCTACATTATAAGTTGCACTTACTTTAGTGTTTGCTCATGTAGCATGTCTTAGATTACATATAGCCATATGCATTAGCCTTATATCTAATCAAAAATATGTCAAACTATGTTAATTTATCATTTTATCAAACACCAAGTTCTCCCAAGATTATTTATCATTTTCCTCACATTTCAACCTCAATTTTAAAAAAAAATGATCCCAAAGATAGGGTGCAATTGTGCTAAAGTCTATGTGACTGTATTGGTATTCCCATGTCAGACAAAAATTAACTAGACAAGAAAAGGTTTTGACAATATTCTGGTGACCCGTAATTTTATTTATAGGTGCAATTCAATTTAATATTGTGACTTCATAAGCTATTCTCTCATTGGTTGTCACATTAGCACCAAATGTAAATCTAATTAAAAAGCATTATTTTAAATTCTTTCCTTTCTCTAATTTCCCTATAAATTACCAAGTTTTCTAATCTTTGATTCAGATTTCATTCAATTACCATCAAATTCTCAACTATCTCTCTTAGTCTTTATTACAACCCTCAGAATATATCTTTGCCAAACTAACAACAAACTTACCTTTGTATGTCTATCATATGTTTTCCTCAAACAACTAGAGATTCTTATTTGTTTGTAGATTTTATGACATTGGTGTTGTAAGATATTGAAGATCTCCATTTCAATTAAAAGAGTCTTATTGTTTTGAAGAACCAATTTAAATTTTGTTTGATGGAATCTATCCCAAGTTTTCTTGTAAAGACCCAATTTTTTTAAAGAAAGGTGGAGACCACCAGACATATATATTAATAATGAAAAGAGATTACAAAATTACCCTGGACAATACTGCAGGCCATAATTACAAGAGCCTTTGAAAGGTTGAGTCCAAAATGGATAAAACACATGCATAAGCACCACCAGTGAAACAAAATAGAAGAACATCAAATAAGAAGACTAAAAACAAACAACCGCCAACACACCAACACCAACACAAATAGCCATCACTTAGCCCTCCACCCTAGACACTTTACCACTAGCTGCCTCCTCACACATCACCCATAGCTGGCCACCACAGTCTTTGGCTGCCTCAAGCTGGGAATGGTTTGTATCTTCCACTCCCAACTCATCATTGTCATCATCACTAACTGCTATCTCCTTAGGCATGTGAGGTGCCCAATCTGGAGCATGCCCTCATAGGAACCTTATAGAAATAAAGACTTCACGACACCTGGTACCTAGCTCCCCCATGAAATTATACACATGAGTCTTAAAATCTCTCTCCAATCCTAGCATACGCCCACACAAGAGGCCCTATTGCATTACCTAAAACACACACTTGGCAACTTGGGATGTTCGCAACAACTCTATGGGAAATATGCTACCAATTGGAGCATCACCATTGTTAATGTCATAGCCAACTTGAGCAACATTCCATCTTTCAAGGTTATAAATCTGACCCGTAACCAGTCCAGTAGCTATTGCATGGACATAGTGGCCATCTTGCACTATGTCCATCATGCTAGATAACAAATGTGACACCAGATCTAACCAACACAGCCTTCTCTCCTTTCTCCCTTGAATCCAATGTTGTCTGCAAACATTCTTGACTGTAAATTGCATGAGGGTGTAATCACTATCGAAAACTAGACATAGATCCATTATCCTTATATGCCCAACTATCTCAAGCTCCCACTGAAATGATAGGAAGGACAAATGCCTATTGAAATCACTGCGCTCCATTAGAAATTGTATAAAAGGAAAATAACAGAGAGATAATGTATGCAATATCACCAAGAATGGTGAAACAAAAGGAATTAGCATCATAAATAGGCCGAAAAGCTTGATGACACAACCAATTGTCAGTCCATCTAGCACCGTACATCATCCCTAGACTGGGTATTATGTCAACACCACTTCGTCTATGTTGAATTGGCTCCTGACAAAGCAAGGGAATAATGTTATAAGCATACACCTCCTTGCAAAGCCTGCAGTCATTAAAGAGATCTCTTTTGATATGGACTTAAATGCCAAAGTAATACCATTTCTTGTTCATCATGTCAAATTAAATGAACATAAGCATTGTACTAGGTGCTTCAGACAATGGCTTTGTATAATAAATGGACAGATGCTCCTCGCTAGGAAAAACTGCCATGCAATCCAAAACATATTCAAATCTCCCACTATAAATGATAAAGATTACCTAATTGAGCCACTATTAAATCCTTTCTAGATGCATCCTTGTACGCCAAGCCAAACATCCCATCCAAGTTGCTTGAACTGACCAAGGTAAGCCACTACGGTTGTGTGGGACAAAAGTAAGTCTCAGAGATAGGGCCCCTTTTCTTGGGTTAGAAATTCATGACAAAGTACGTCCATTTGAGTAATTTTAGTCTAATCATCTCCAGCAAGGCATAAAAGAAGCCAGCTGTGCCAGCTATGCCATGCCATGCCACACCTTCGCCACCCCCGTCAGTTGACACTTCATGGATACCTGACTAGATACTGAGTGTAATTGTGTTGCCTAAGAACCAGAAGAGTGATCTTCCTCAATACAACTAATCAAGGTCTCTCAAATTTGTTCTTTTGAAGGATTGTAAATGATCTCATCTTGTGATTGATCTATACCTCTATTTGCTATTAAATCTGCCACCTTATTAGCTTCTTTGTAATAATGTGAGACTTGAAAAGTCTCCAATTTATCCATTAATAACCACACTTGGTGCAAAATATAATGTATTTTCCAGTTCTCTATCCTCTTCATCTTTATGGCCCTAATAGTATTCAGCGAGTCACTTTCTATCCATAGGTTTCTGAAACCATAGTCTGTAGCTAACTGAAGTCCATGAAGAAGAGCTAGTACTTCTACTATATTGTTAGTTCCTTCCAAAATTTTTTTTGATTTAGCTACTAGACATTTTCCATCAGAGTCTCTAATAATGCTTACATGTGCCTGACAAGCCTAGATTTCCATGATTGACACCGTCAAAATTCAATTTAACAAACAAGTACATTGGGGGCAGCCATTTAGTTGTATCCCTATCCACCTTTTGCTTGTTCTTTGGAGTGATCATTTCACCAAGATTAGTTCTAAGATTTTTAGAATTTTTGACCATATGATCATCCCAGCTAGTCTAGATAGAAGAAGAGCTACCCAAACTAGTGATCTTTACCTTAACAACCTATGAAATAGCTATTTCCAATTCCTTGTAGACCTCTTGAATTGGCTTCCATTTTTCTAAAAATTCTGAAGTTCCTCTCTCTCCAAATATGCCATATGATCATAAAAGGATTTACTACCTGTTGAAGCATAAATTTGTGGGTCTAATCCAGCAATGACATGGGAAGTTTCTGAGATGTGGGATTGACCCCAGAAGCAACCTCTAGATGTTAGGGAAGCTGGCTCTTCCATTTTCAAAGTGGGTTTGCAAAAAGAGAGGAGGAAGAAATAGGATTATAGATATAATAAAACTAACTCTATAGTGATGCACCATATTTGAAACTAACCTAGTTACACAATGATTAAACCTTAATGATTTAACTGAAATCAAAGAGCAATGTGCATGATTAATACCCAGTTTGTGAGCAGATTTAACAAAGGCAAAATAAAAAAAAACTTAAAGAAACTAGAAACAAAAATTGACTCAGATATGCACAAAACATTATTTCTCATTATTTGAATAGTAAAAAATTATAGAGGCAGAAATGACTGTACAAAATAATGTTACATCCTCACGAAAGAAAGAACTAGTAAGGAAAAAGAAAATATTTCCTGCTGCTGCTCCAAAATCTGATCTGTAGAACTATGTATATCTCCCTTCTCTACCCAGATCTGTCTTTATAGCCAAGAGAAATAAAACCTGTTGAAGAAATAAAACTAACATAAGGCTTGATAAAAGTGGCTAAGGGTTAGGGTTTTTGTTGATGTATTGTAGCATTTTTGCAGCAGTATTGAGTTGCAAGGATTGCTGGTTGTAATTGGTTTGATTTACTGGATAATAATATTGGACTCTCTATTGGTGGATGTAGCCCGAGTTTGGGTGAACCACATTAAAACTTCTCTCTTTGTTATTATTTTTGTGTATTTTCATTCCTCTATTTAATCTTTATTTGCATTTAATTGATATCTTCTATCAGCTAACCCTAACATCTAGAATGATCTAGGTGTCTTCTAGGTATGTGTCTTCTATAATTTAATCTAGGTGTCTTAGGTAGGTACTATATGTCAACTAGATCTACCATAATAGGTGTCTTAGGTAGAAATATAATCTAGCTGTCTAGTTGACTTAGGTCTAGACTACGATATGGTATAAAGACTAGGTGTCTTAGGTCTACTATGTCTATAAAATCTAGATACATACTATACAATAGGTGTCTTAGGTGTCCTATGTCTACTAGAATACATGTGTCTACATTTAGGCAACCAAACTGATAGTTCCAATGCATTCGGATGAGTACATTTAGGCTAGGCATGGTCATGTTTTTCACTCAAGCATGCCAAAATAGTCCAAGCTACATTGTACTGATGATATCCCTGAAGAGTTCAAAGTGCAAAAAGACAACAATTTTTGACGAGCTGTTACTCAGAAACCATGTCACTTAGAAACATTATGTTTGAGGCAACGTGATCACGTAGGGTTCCTCTACAATAACCTCTCTTATTTTTTTATATCTCTAAGGAATTTTCCTGTGGTGAAAGGTTTTCTGCTACACCAAAAATTGTCAGAAGGAGGTAGTGTAAAGTTGCGAAGGGATGTAACTTTCGTCCTACTCCTGATGCGACCAAACTGACTATTCCAATGCATTTGTATGGGTATGTTTAGGCTAGGCATGGTCCTATTTTTTACCCAAACATGCCAAAACAGTCCAAGCTACATTGTACCAACGATATCCCTGAAGAGTCCAAAGTGCAAAAAGGTAGCAATCTTTGACATGATGTTACTTGGAAACTGTGTCACTTAGAAACATTTCATCTAAGGCATCGTGATCATGTAGGGTTCCTCTATAATAACATCTCTTAGTTTTTTATATCTTCGAGGCATTTTCTCATGGTGAAAGTTTTCTACTGCCCCAAAAATCATCAGAAAGAGGTAGTGTAATGTTGCAAAGGGGTGTAACCTTTGTGCTGCTCCTGATGCGACCAAATTGACTATTCCAACGCATCTAGATGGGTATGTTTAGAATAGGCATAGTCCTATTTTTCACCCAAACATGCCAAAATAGTTCGAACTACAATGTACCGTCGATATCCTTTAAGAGTCAAAAGTGCAAAAAGGCAACAATCTTTGACGAGATGTTACTCAAAAACTGTGTCACTTAGAAACATTCCGTTTGAAACAGCATGATCACGTAGGGTTCCTCTACAATAATCTCTCACTTTTTTATATCTCTAAGGCATTTTCCCGTGGCGAAAGGTTTTCTGCTGCCCCAAAAATCATTAGAAGGAGGTAGTGTAAAGTTGCAAAGAGATGTAACTTTCATCTTGCTCCTGATGCAACCAAACTGACTATTCCAATGCATCTGGATGGGTATGTTAAGGCTAGGTATGGTCTTATTTTTCATCCAAACATGCTAAAACAGTCTGAGCTACATTGTACCAATGATATCCGTAAAGAGTCTAAAGTTTTTAAAATGCAGCAATCTTTGAAGAGATGTTACTTGAGAAATGTGTAACTTAGAGACATTCTGTTTGAGGAAAAGCGATTATGTAGGGTCCCTCTATAATAACCTCTCTCAGTATTTTATATCTCTAAGGCATTTTCGCGTGGTGGAAGATTTTCTGCTGCCCCAAAAATCGTCAGAAGGAGGCAGTGTAAAGTTGGAAAGGGGTGTAACTTTTGTTCTTCTCCTCGTGTGGCCAAACTGACAGTTCCAACATATCTAGATAGGTACGTTTAGGCTAGGCATGGTCCTTTTTTGTATGCAAACATGCCAAAACAGTTTGAGCTACATTGTATCAATGAATCCCTGAAGAGTCCAAAGTGCAAAAAGGCAGCAATCTTTGACGAACTGTTACTTAGAAATCATCACTTAGAGACATTCTATCTAAGGAAACATGATCACATAGGGTCCCTCTACAATAACCTCTCTCATTTTTTTATATCTCTGAGGCATTTGCCCGTGGTGAAAGGTTTTCTGCTGCCCCAAAAATCATCAAAAGGAGGCAGTGTAAAGTTACAAAGGGGTGTAACTTTTGTTCTTCTCCTCATGTAGCCAAACCAATAGTTCCAAAGCATCTAGATGGGTATGTTTAGGCTAGACATGGTCTTGTTTCACACCCAAACATGCCAAAATAGTCTGAGCTACAAACACTAACTAGTCTTCAATCTTCAAACACTACAAATACCATGATATCCTGCATAAAGCTATCTTTTAGCCTTTTATAAAGGCATGCCCATCAAATTCAACCACATAGATATGACTATTTGTATTCCAAATTCCTTTTAAATACTAACCTTCCAATCCTTTTTCCCGCCCTCATATCAATTAAATATGACCTTTGATTATGATTTGGCACTCAAGCTTATGAGAGTTTACCGGAGAGGCTGGTTTAGTTAGGTTGAAGGGCTGGTGAACTAATGACTTAAAGACCCTTTAGTAGGTTGACTTAAGTGATAGTAACCTATTATTATAAGTCAATATTAAATTGAAACAAAAGTGCACTTTACACACGACAGGCAATTGAGGGTTTTAAAATCTTAAGAAAAGTAGATTCTTTTTAAAGTTTAATGCCCAATATGCAAACCCTAACTATCAATAAGAAAGATTTAAACATTCTAACTTTCATCAAGATATATCTAGGACATTTCAGAGACCCTAGGGACATTAGAAGAAAGACATTAGAGTATGACACTTATCATAGGCTTAGGGTTCTAAGACATGAACAACTTCACACTCGAATCAAACTCATGACTCCCCTTGATAAATATAACTCTCCTTGATGATGACATTGAATTATGATTATGAAAGCTTGTGTCTTCTCTGACTTCTTATTGAATGAACAAAACCAGATCCACCATAAACTTGAACCTTGCATCATATCAACCTTCTAAGATAGACCTTATCATAAAAACCATATTCACAACAAAACCTTGCATAAACAAAACCACATCCACCATGAACATGAACCCTACATCATATGAACCATGTTTGTCTTGTGCAGCATCAATATGTACTAAGAGACCTTATCATGAAAACCATATTCACAACATCATGGACCTCATGACCATCACCTACCTCGAATCACTATATCACCTTATCAACATCATGGCATCAACCTTGACATCAATGACAAACAACCTTGACCCTTTGACTTCAATGACAACCTTGAACCTTGATTGTTGATGACTTATGGAAGCCTATAGCCCCAATGTTATGTTGCAAACTAAAATTAAGTAAGAATCAATGTACTCTCATAACCTCACCTTATATGCAAGAGGAATCACATTTAATAACCATAATGGTCATCAGGTTCTCATAAGAATATGATTTTGACTATCTTATTCAAAACAACAAACATACTCTTTGCATCCCAATATGGTATAATAACAAGAAATTAAGAAATTTTTTCAATTGAACAACTCATCAAGAATATGGACCAGCATACTCATTTGAATATTTTAAATTGAGCAACTCATAAAGAATATGAATATTTTCTATTCAACATGACGATTCATTTTTATTCTAAATACAACTTTTATCTTTTAGTTCCAAAATGAGGTTTAGGTGATACTTGAATAACAATAGCTGGCTTATTGGATCAACAAACATCCTATGTAATACAATTGGACTTTAAATATTTGAAGTAACCATCTACAAATATCCATTGAAATGTGGATTTATAGTGCAAATATGGACGCCATCAATAAAAAAGATTTATATTAAAAAAATATCCGTATAGGCATACATCAATATATGTCGATATAAGTATAACATATATACAAAATAGCCATATAGGCATACAATGTCTCCTATATGCAATACAAAATATATATCCATAAATGCCATATAGGTACATGATAAAGGACCCCAATAAGCATGTATTCCCCTCTGTTCGGTGAAGGGAATAGATCATGAGCAGCCTTTGATCTTTGGGAGGATGGAGACGTGTATGAGGGTGGTCTACTATGAACCCGAGGGCTGCTCCTCCTATTTAGTTCTTCGTGGATCTGTAGTTGATACAATAAAAAGTATAGACATTAATATATAGAAATTACATGTTATAAAAAATGAAACATTTAACAAAATAATCACTTACCACTACCATATAATTTGCCTCCTCATTTGTCTTAGTAGAAAGATTAGGCTGTAGTGATGTCATGTCCTATAGAAACCATCCAGATAGAAATTAAAATTCAAATCAATAATCATTTAATTTTTTAAAAATAAACAACTATAACAATGAATGTAAATTGAAATTTACTAATTTGCCTCATACCCGCGTCAATGGCATGGAGCTATGAATCGCAGTGGACAAACCATGCTCCATTGCCCTATGAACTTCAGGAGGTGTCTTCGTAGCTTGCATCATCTGAAAATAAAACAACATTATTCAATTATGAAATTAGAATAGTGATGCAAGCCATGGTTCCTAACATAAACACACATTCACCTAAACATGGAAGTACAGACAATAAAGCACACTATGATATTCATTATCAACAATGCATCACTATGATACAACTAAACACATAATACACATAATCACAATGAAGATTTTGCACTCTTGGTGATATACTATAGCTCTTTCTTATAGATGTAGGGATGGAAGATATTGAGCGAATAGAATTGACATAAGTTTGTAGGGGAAAGGGTTAGTGTAGATTTGAAGATTTTGGTTAGGGGTGACTTGTTGCTCCCATAATTAATACCTAAAACCTAGATGATGTTCAAGTCAATCATATGCTATATAAGATGTCATAGGCTGATGCCCCTCTTTGGTGTCATGTCCTGGTGTCTAATTGGTGGTAATTGGATGAGATTATTAGAGAGAATTTGTTGAAGAATAGTGTGGAGGGGATCAACAAGCTTTGGTAGACATGTATGGAAAATGTGGTAGCATAGATAAGGTAGTGAGAAGTTTGAAAAGATGCCTCAAAGAAAAGTGGTCTCATGGTGATGTCCTTATCTATGCATCTGCTTCTCATGGCATTCCATGAGAGCACATTTCTTTGAGGCATTTTTTCAAATTTAACTATATTATAATTGAAAATTTGTCATCTAGCAACATCTAGCTATTAGTTATGCAATGTCTAATAATGCTTTGAGTTTGAAACATGTGCAATACAATGTAATCAACGATATGAATATAAAATACAAAAATCTAATAAGTACAACTCATTAGTTAAATTGTTTATTTTATTACCTCAGTGAAGCTTTGAACTACACCACCACTGGTAGGTGTTGCCGTGAAATCTTCAAGATTAACCTATTCAACATCCAAAATCAGATATTAGAATACCATTCATATATAATGCTATTCACATGTAATATTTATAATTGTTTACTAGTTACATACCCCGATAGTAGATGTCATAGTGTAAAATGCAAGTGGAGTACTACTGAAAATTGCATCAATGCTATGACCCTGAAATTTCATCAAATTCAACAAACTAAATTAGTTAATCTTGCATTTCAAAAATAAAATTTAATAAATTAAATTCAATGAACTTGCTAATATTTACCTGAGTATCAAGGCTGAAAGTCTCACTCATGAGGGTATCTGTCATCACCATCTACTCAGCTTCAAATGTAGCCTGCACACCTGCATCCTTACTATCCATGGGGTCATAACCACAGGCTGACCCGTAAGTCTGACAAGTATGGGGTGGAACCCTACTCCTCGCACTATCTCCCAACCCATGCTGTGCTACGAGACTAGCATGCTCTATGATAATCTGGGTCAAGGCACTAATGGACTAAAGTGTCTCAACCTCAACACTCTCCTTCACAATGGAAGAGATAGACACATGCTCATGGGCTGGTCTGTTGATTACTCATCTCACTAGCCACTGTGGGTCAACATGTGCCCCTGGTCTATCTTGTGCTGACCCCCAATTCCTACCCTAAAACTCTTGCATATCAAAATAGTTTGGCACTTTATTGAGGATAAAATTGCAGTAGAGTTTCCTCAAAAAGTATTACGGAACCTCATTATTATTGCATGGAGGGTGGTCAAAAACCATCCACCACCTAAGCCCAAAATTGACCCTTATTGCTTGGTTATTGCACCAATGGATAGGGAACCTTTTGCATGTAATGGGTGGAGGTTGATTTGTTTGTGGGTTTGTGAAAATGGAAAACAAGTCCAATTTTGTAATTTGTAACTTTTTTACTTCTTCATATGATAGCTTGTTTGCATAATACTCTCTAAACTATCTACTCTTATCCGACCAACTAGATATTTGCTTGCTAATTGAATCTACATTTGATAACATAGATTCAAGAGATTGTGCAAGCGTGGATCTATGCAAGGTTGAAGTTGAAGGATCTTTCAACCTTACAATTATGTCTTCAATTTATTTTTTATTGTTTTCAATTTTTCCCATAAGATTTTCTTGTGTTCCAAGGGCATGTCGAGGAATGGATGGAGGAGTTTGTTGTTCAGGTTGTTCTTCGACAAGTATTTCATGTTCAAGATTTTGTGGATTTTAAGGAGGAGGAGGAGGAGTAGGAGGTGTATTAACATTTCCTGACAATTAAAGAAATTTATATATCAAAAATCAACTCAAACCTACCTATTTAGAAACAAATTCAGACAAAATTTAAACAAATAAAACTCACTCCTTTGGCGTGCTTGACGTCGTGGCGGCATTTTGGCGATGAATCAACAAGATTTTGGTGTCGAATTGGGTCTTCAAAAATGTGAGCATGTTCCTTAGGGTTTGTAGGCTACGGGTGTAGAGAGAATAAAAGAAATGATTGAGTAGAAATGCTCTTTTTTATATATATAATTAAACAGAATACGCTTGCGTTATGTCTTAATTTTTTTTAAAAAAATGCTGGCCACTTTTTGGCCCCCCAACTTTTTGCACTTACCCATTATATGTCTAAATTATAATTGGTTTGACTTCAGAACGTAATTAAAAAAAATATTCAACAAAACATTATGAAACCAAATGCATGCGTTATATATCAGTGTTACCAATCTAAATTCAAAAGAATCAAAATTTTATTCTTTGTAGGAAAAAGTTATGTGCTACATAATACACATCACTTTAAAAAAAAGTTTGATTACTATTAAAAACTAATTATCAAAGGAGAGACAAAAAAATTTACAATTTAACTCCAAATATATATATATATATATATATATATATATATATATATATATATATATATACAAACAAAATCTCACAAATCACTAGTTCCATCATCTTCAAATTCCTAATGGTTTAGCATCTATAGGTGTCAAAAAGTGAAGATTTAATTCGTTGATTTCAATGTCAAGTTTGGCCAAAAAGTGTAACCCATTATTGTGGGATGACCTAGTCATATGCTCCAAGAAATGTGGAGTGCGGACTGTGTGTCCTAAAACACTTTAGAAAGCGTCACTGTGATTCTCTCAACAAACGGAACTCAATGCTGCAAAGAGGAAGTCTACATTAGTTGTTCTAACATGTCTCCAAGGACTATGGAGTTCTCTAACCAACCTCATTAGCCTATAGGAACCTGAGGAATAGGCTAATGGTCACCAAGATGACTAGGCTAGAAAAGGGGACATTACACATGCCAAGGTTAGGTTCGAGTGGCCCTAGAAACATGCTATAGAAGTAGTTACAAAAGGAGGTTTGAAACACAACATGAAATTGTGAGGGTACACAATTTTTGATGTTACATTTTGCCCCACTTTAGAGGAGTAGTGACACTAAATGATAAGCTACACTAAAGTATACAAATGGAATGCTGAAAGTAAATAACTTCATGTAAAAGATACCAAAAAGAATACTGTAGAGGACATATAAATTCTCTAGGAAGAAGGATGATGCCTCTAGATTGAGAAGCTCAAAACCATAGTATTAGGTACCATGATCCTACAAAATTGTAATGTCAGAAGACATATAATCCTGCAAGACCAAGTTAATTAGTCTAAAGTTAAAGTAGTAAATAGATGAATTCTAAAATGGTGACAAGAATGATATGAAGAGAAAATGAATCAGGAAGAAATAAGGGTGAATGTATACTCCCTCATGTTCTTTATTGGCATTTAAGAAGCAAAAATAGGACAGAGAATTCACCACTTTTGGGTTTCAAAAGAAAATTTGTTGAAAATGCTTTTTGAAAGGTTATTTTTTAAAAATAACAAATCAACAAAAAACATATCACAAGAAAGAGAATAGAGCTTAGAAATTCACATGGAAGAAATCATGCAAGAATCTGATCTCATAGAGAAAAGTTATGAAGGTTTCAGTGCATGCGATGCTACATTCTTTTTTGAAAATTTACTATAAATAGTAAAAAAATTAAATTTACTATTCATTTGAATTTTTTAAATTTGGTAAATTTCAAGCACCTAGAACACTCAGAGAGCAAAAATTTTACATAGATGAGACGTTTGGAACCCCAAGTTGGACCAGTTGAGAGAGCACATCAAGTAGGGTCTCAACATGAGAGATGCATGTAATTTTTAAAATTTTTGTAGCATATTTACTTGATTTTTGTACGTAATGGCCCAACCCATGTCATGTGATAGCATCCTACTAGCACACTGGAATCCCATGGGTATGCTAGAATTAGTTAGATGCACTAGTGTCCAAAACAAGCGCTAGCGACTAAAGGGTGCACTAGTGTTCGAGGGTGCATTCATCTCATAAGGACTTAGAAAATTTTAATTTTTAAGAATTATAATTTAATTTTTGATGATGTGGAACTAATGTAATATTATTTTTGTCTTTTTTAGTACCTACTTATGCTTTGTGAGTACATGGGAGGGAGCAATCTCGCATTTCTCTAAGGCCACCTCAGTGAATAAACTTAGGACATTATTCTAGTACATTGAGTTGATGTACATTGGGTATACATGATTTTGGAGATGTGATTTCATGATCACATGCTCATGGCATTGATGGAGAGATGGGATGTAGATGGCGAATCATCATTTATGATTTTGGCAAGATATTGCCATTCATTAATGTCTCTATTTTTAATTTATCAAAAGTTTGGTAGTTCAATACTTTTGTTTGCCAATTCGCTACTAGGTTCTTCATAATACCAATCGACCAACATCACTTTCTCAAATTTTCTTTTTAAAATTAATATTTCTTCCAAAATGGTTTTGAGTTTCCAATAACAATAGAAGATTTTTTCAATGCATTCACCACAATTTGTGAATATCCATCTACCACAAGATTCCAACATCCTTCTACATACATAGATTTCAATCCTAGTAGAAGAGCCTATCTTTTTTCCTTGTTATTAGTTTTCTAGCCCAAATGGCATGCACCTACTATAGACATCTAAAAATTGCCCACCATCCTACCCATGCCTACTATATTTTTATCCTATTAATTAAATAAATTAAAATAATTTATTTAATTAATTAGACCATATCCTAATGTCTTAGTCCTAAATAAATGATATATTTATATATTTCCCCTCTCACATAATTAAAATAAACTTTATTATTTAATCTGGGTTGGCTGGTTCACCTCTGAGCTCCACCTCTGAATCAAATGAAGCAGGTTCACCCCGCCTGGGCCCTACTATCTATAGGCCACCTCGCCTCGCCCGAACCGCCTTTCAGGAAAGCTGGTTCACCTCGCCCTATATAGGCGAATTCGGGACAGCTGGTTCCTCATTAAGTGCCAGCTGGTTCTTGGCTGGTTCACCTCGTATCGCCATAGAAATGGGTTCAAACGGCCTCGGGGCTGGTTCAAGGACCTCTATCTCCCGGCTACAATCAATAGGTCCGCGCAAACATCCTTCTCGACCATATATATATATAGAGGGGAGGGGGGGGTCCTGTAGTCGGTCGCCTATCCGTATATGGCAAAGCGGTTGAGTGCAGGGGTGGGTGGGAGGCGGAACCGCTTACAAATAGTAGGGGCTCCCACCCGCCCCCAAGAATATAGTATAGCTATTCGTTGGGGAGTTCGAGCTCAGTTCAAACCGAATTCATGCTCCTTCGAGAATTCATGCCCCTTCGAACGTATTCATGTTCCGTATAGAAGATGTTGGTAAGATCAAGCCATTCATACTTCCTCTCTGTCGCTATGCCATTGCAGTTATTCCCTACTTCCTCTCCGTTCCAACAACACCAAGATGCTACTGGAGATTGGGAGGAAGATGCTACTAAGATAGGGCTACTGCTACTGAACTAGATTGGGGATTGGAGATTGGGTTCAAGAGAACAAGACTAAGATCGGGGGCTGTGGGGCAATCTATAGCGGGTTGGGAGGGAGCCCTAAACCACCCACGCGGGTGGGAGGGAGCCCCCACTATTTTAAGGGGTGGTTCCCCGGGCGGACATAATTGGATTGGGAATACAAGATTGGAGATTGGGTTCAAGACTGAGATTGGGGGAAGAGGATTGGAAACCACCCTTTACACCTAAAATTAATAAAACATTATAAAAATGTCCTTTTATCCTCCACCATCTATCTCACAACTAATTAACCAACCTATTCTCAACCATTGATCTCTCAACCAATTCTAAACCAATCCTAACCATTTATCTACCCATCCAAAAATCTATAGGTGAACCCTTATGTGAGCCATTTTCATGAAGATCTATCAAAAATGCAATGTCATATTGTTAGTGTGAACAATCACATCTTTCAATCAACTCGAGCACAACCACCTTTAGTGCAACAAGGATTGTGTTTGGGTGAGATTTCTTAGTTTATTTCATTTATGTTTTACCAATTCCATTGCTTAAACAAAGGTGTAGGTAGATTTGAAATAGGGTTTTAATCTTATGCTTTGAACCCTATTTTGTTTCATATTTTCTTATCACACTCACTAACACAAAAGTACATTAAGAGTCATGAAGCACATAATTAGTGATCATGAGATTGATATTCCCTTTCAATGCACCATCGAAGTTCAATTTATCCCTTCCTCTAAAAACCATTTTAATTTTATCAAATTAGGTGAATGGTAGGCCATGAAAATTTGAAGATGAAATCAAGGAAACCCTCAAGATAACATTGAGTGAAATATTTGTCAGGTTTTGAATAATCTAGAAATTCCAAAACTAAATCCAAGGAAATCTTAGGGTGTTTTTGGAGGGAATCCAAGTTTGAGATAAAATTGTAACTAGCACTTTTCCATCCAAATCCAAATCTAAATATAAATGATACATTCATCCATCTAACAAGCACTTTTAAGCTATTTGCATTGTTTGTCCCATCATTAGATTTCACTCACCCACACCTTCGTACTCTTTTCCCTATTAATACTAATCCATACTCTTAGAAAATAGCTCTAACCATTTTAAGTGTTGCATTTTTTTTATTGAGTTTGGCATTTCTTTCAGGAAGCCTACTGTCATCTTTTGTGACAACCAGAGTGCTATTCAGATCTCTCATAATCCGGTCATCATCAACGGACCAAACACATTGAGATTCACATGTACTACATTCGGGAGCTGATTCATGAGCAGGTCCTTGATATTCAGTATTTTCTAACATCAGATCAGATTGCAAACATCTTTACAAAACCCTTCACTGAAAGCAAGTTCATTCATTTGTGAGCTTTGCTTGGGGTACGGCAGGTGTTCTCCATTGAGGGGACTTCTTAGCTTGTTCTTTCCTTCACTCTCTATTCTAGGGGGCATACTCTCTTTTGTTGAGAGGAGCTAGTTCTCTTTTAGGGGGAATTAATTATACATGGGTACCTCATCAGGCTTGATTTGTCAGGACCCATCTTTTTTACCCACCTAAGTTGTGCTTAAGGGGGGGTGTTAGTGTAGGTTTTTTATTCCTTTTCATAAGTTTTTTCCTACACATTTATTTAATCTTGATTAGATTAATAAAGCATGTTTTATTAGGCGAGAGGATTATGAGGTGTCACCTTCCTAGATGTGAGCATCCATTAGCTATCTTGGGAAGATACTTTGCTACCTTTAGTCTGATAGATGGTTGCTCCTCATTGGTCAGTGTTGCCTCCTCCTCCCTCTCCCTGGTCGATATAAGCATGCTACCTAGCTTATATTTTCATTCGATATTAGAGATAGTTATCTGATGTTATTTTCCCATTCAAGCATTTCAATCTCTTGGTATCATTGTTATGTTGTTTCAATTGCTTTTGCATTTACAATTTATGTTTCTAACTCTTTCAATTGATTCCGGGTTATAATTTGTTTTATGAATTCTAACACAAATGAAGCTTCCAAATGTGGCCAAATGAAAGCCAAATAAAGCCAAATGAAATGTGTACACTAATACCCGCCCTTAAGCACAACTTAGGTGGGTGAAAAAGATGGGTCCCGACAACAAGGCCTAATGAGGTACCCATGTACAAAGCATTCTCTCACAAATGGAGAAAATGGAGAAAACCCAGTGGGAACAAAACTCCTCTCCAAAAAGAGAAAAAGAAGGATTTAAGACCTTCTAAAAAGATGTCCCTTGATGATAGGAACATGATGATGAAGAACTCCTGAAGCATGTAGAAGTTGTAAACTCTGCTGATGATGAACTGGTGTATGTTGGAATCAATGAATCTCTAAGAAATGTAGATCAAGATAAGAGATAGAAAACACTACATGAGTGAACATATGAACACTACTCAACCAATGTACACAAAACTTCTCCCGTGACTGCAGAGTAACCAATAAATTTTAGATGTTGATTTTGGTCCACCCAAGGCGTTGGGCATGCAGATCTCCCCTATTTACAAAGGGGCAAGCCTTGAAACTCATTACATGATGAGTTTAGAACTCATAAGACCCTAACTGAGTGATTTGGTTCAAGCTATCATTAGCTTCCAAACACCAGAAAAGAGGATGACATGGCCAATTTTGGTGTGGCACAGGTTGTTTAGGCAAAATGGTGGGTGCCTTACTGTTGTTCCTTCCCAGGCCATGGCAACATGCCTTTTTAGTAGGGGCAGATTGCATCAACAAACCCTCCATCTTCAAAGACAACACCCTCCTATGAAATGCCCTCCTATGATAAATGGCCTTGAGCTATGGATTGAGTGACCGAAGAGGTGGATAACAGCCTTCACCTTTAACCTCAATATGTAGTCTGTGAATCAAGATGTGTCACTCTAAAATAGGGCCACGTGCCTTCTTCCACAGAGGTTTCATAGTTCTGAGACCACATCCCTGGATTAGCCTCTCCAGGTGCTTCCAACAGTAGGGGCAACGACCTCTATGTCTTGCACATGAGCAAATAGAGAACAAACCCTCAATGTGTGTCTTCAAATTCTGAACAAGGGATTCGCCTAAAAAAAGAGCCAGCAATAGAGCTTAGATTAGCTCTGATACCATATGAGAACCAATGATCTACTAGGCCATAAGCTAGCATCAAATCTGAGTGGATTGATTAGGCAAATAGTCAAGTACATACAACCTTTCAAAGTAACCTTGAGTTAATGGGAGTCAATCCCATAACTTAAGGAGATCTCAAGTAGATGTACCAACCTGCAAAAGACAAGTGGAGTGAAAGAGTTTGAAAGACTCTTCCTAACTGCCACACACCTAGCTAAGGTGTCTTATGCCATGTGCATAAAATGTGGCTTCCAAATGTGGCCAAATGAAAGCCAAATAACGCCAAATGTAATGTGTACACTAGTATAAGTAAATAAAAGAATTCAAAGTGACATTTTTAGATAAAGTATTTTTTGTTATATAAAGATTCTAATTTCAAGTTAAATACTTTTTTGTTCTTGTTTATCGAAGTCCATGAGAGGGGTTTCAGGCACATGTTTAAGCTTATCAAAGGTAAGAAGAGTATCCTGAACTTCAAGAGTTTGTGAATTATTAGGAATAAAAAGAGGGTTTTTGGTAGGAAAAAAGCCTTACTTGGGACCAAAGGAGCATGGTGGATAGTAGCAATAACAACATGCATATATGGAAATTCCCTAGAAAGTGGAAGATCTTGTGCTATATGGTCTTGCTTCTCATTTAAATAGTTGACACCCTACAGTTTACCATGACTTTCTTGATCCTACATTGTTTCATCATTTCCATGATTTTCTACCATCTTTTCTTGGTTTTCATCTTGATCATCTTAAAATCTCCAATATAAATTTCTCCCAGAATAGAAAACATATATTGATTTCAAGAAGCAACTTTAGTTTCTCTAAGGTTTGGAGGAGATAAAGCTTTACCTTTCCTATGCACCATGGTAAAACCATCAACATTAGAACGACTAGAAATAGACCCTTGATTATCTTGTTGAATTTGTTGTTTACTCTTTTTATCTTCTTGTGGTAATTTCTCAGATGATTTATATGATTTAAATTGGAGATAATCCTAAAATTGATGTCCATAACAATGACATTCCCTACATCTAAAAGGAATGGATTCATAATCAAGGGTTTGATGCCAAAAAAAATCTCCCACCTAAATATTAAGAGCCTCTAACAAGGGATTATTTAAATTTAAGTCAACATAGATTAGGGCATTACTAGAATTTTTTTCTCCTTGGTAATCTATGATGTACCCAAATAGGTACCCAATGAATCACCCAAAACTTTCAAGCATTCATCTTTCCAAAACTCAGTGGCAAAGAAAATAAATAGATCTAAACTAAAACCTTGGAAGGGAGTTCCACTATTGGGATAAAATCTAGATCTCAGGGTTTCATGAAATGACTAGCATGCTTGAAGAAATAAGGACCTCCTTAAAAAATTTGAACACAATAAAAAATACTATTAAAGAAAATAATAAAATACCCATTGGCAACCAGGGTAATCTCCATGTCTCCTTTGATTAGCCAAACTCTACATGCTCAATCCTCTAACTTCCTCAAATTTAATCTAACCCCTGGTTAACTTATAGATGAGGACATGTATCTGTAAAAAAACTAAATCCTAGTAGCCATAGAGTCAAGATTAAAAATAATTAAATTGGAATATCCTTGATTTGAGGAAGGCATCCATTTATTTAAAAATCATTCTTTTTTCAAAGAAAATTGTTGTCTTTGAGCTAGATTTGCATGAATACTTGCTACATTATCTTTGTGTATGTAATTATTAACATAGTGACCAAGCATGTATTTTTTGAAAGAAATCTTAGAGGGACCCATAGAATCATTTGGGCAAGCCATGAAACCCCCTAAAAAGACAAAAAAACAAGAAAAAAGAAGAAAATTGAACTTGCAAAGACAAAAAATAACACATGCAAGGTTGAAAAACAACATGCATAGCCTTCCCTCAGACAAGTTACCAATCTAAAGTATATCCTATACAATTTTGAATCTTTTGTAGAATTAATTGATATAACAAAGTTTAAAGTATCCATTCTAACCAATTTGTGCAACCTTGTCATGCCAACATTTGAAAGGAACTAGGCTACCATGCAACTCTTCTTTTAGTTTTGTCATTAAGTATGTTATTTTGGTGATCCATTATCCTTGATCTATCATTAGGATCACCCAAATCTCATACTCAAAGAAAAACATTTAACCAAAAGAAGCAGTAGCATCACGACTCTTTCTATTAATCAATAGTGGGTTAAGAAAATTTAATTGGGTTGTTGTTATTCTAGAGTATATAATAGGTCCCCAATGTATAGTTGAAGTAGCTTAACAAACATCTGGTGCAATAATATGAATAATTTGCTGGTTATTCTTTACATACTATACAACCATGGGCAAGATTGGAGGTAAATTATTGGGTATGGTTGTATTCTTTACATACTATACAACCATGGGCAAGATTGGAGGTAAAGGCGCTGCAAAGGAGATCGCAGAGGCTGGCATAACAGACGTCTGGTTCCCTCCCTCCTCTCAGTCCGCCTACGAAGGTCCACAAGGTATGTAAGAAATCACCCTACTTAAATATCATCCATTTGAATGGTTAAACAGTAAATAGCAATTTTAATCTCATACAGAAAAATGGAAAATATTTGTCCTACTTTTATTAGTCAAAATTGAAATAACCTAAGAATAGGGGAAAAGACTCAATATTTGAGATAATTCCATCCAGAACTTAAATTTAACAGTTGTATAGCTGGTTTTAGGCATTTTTAGGTGTAAAATACAACTAAATTTTTTAAAAGACTGTATCATATGAAAGGAGAGATTTTGGACAAACAGTCAAAATTTATATAGGATTATGATGATATATATTTGATTTTTATATAATTTACTTATATTAAAGTATGTCATAGTATTTTAAAGGCACCATTGAATAAATAACTGTAATAAAAAAATTGCTTGACAATGCTTGACAAACAAGGTTGTTGTCAAATTTTAGCACTAGTAGTTGTGACTTTAAGGTTGTTAGTGTTGACTATAAGTACTAATAATTGAATGAAATGTGCTCCTTAGATCTAAAAAGCAACCGATCATGTGATGCCACATTAGCCCACCAACAAAACATGATTTAATACACACTTATTGGTCCACCCTTTTTTTGGGGGAACTATTTGACACCTCAACAAAAAGCATGCTGATGTGGCATCATATTTGATGATGTGGCCCCGGAACCTTAGTTATAAGTAAGGGCCTTGCCAAATAACCTACTGTAAATTTTTTAGAGTGATTTGAAATTGCCACGTATGATTTTGAAAGGTGTGAAGTTAGGGTGCTCAATTACTGGGTCCCTTCCCCTAGTTGGGTTTTGTTAAGTATTTGTAACTACAATGGCAGCAAAGGGTTGTAATAGAGGTAATTACTTCAACAACAGCCTGTTAAACAACTTTTAAGCAATTTTTTTCTTAACATAAACTTTCCACACCTTACCAATAAATTTATAAAACTAATATCTTTTAACATCGTACACTTCAACAGTCAAAAGTCAATTTTGACCAATAAAAATAGGATAAATATTTACCACTTTTTATTGCGGATGAGGTGTAAAATTGCTATAGACTGTTTGACCATTGAAGTGGATGATGTTTAAGTAGAGCCATATCTTTTACCAATCTTTTAGATAGATGTATTTAAAATATCTACGCTTGTGTAAACAGTAATTAATCCTTATAGACATGATATTTCCACAGTCCATGACATCAGACTGTAGAGTGGAAAAACTGTGTATTTCTTTTTTGTCTCGGACTTTTTAGATACACTCCCTAATGCATCATGAGAAAGAGAAGAAGAGAATGAAAAAAATTAATCCAACAACATTTGTTTGTATAGGTTATTTGTCGGAGAAGCTGTACGACTAGGAATCCAGATATGGGACATCGAAGTAGCTGCGACAGACGGAGTGCAGTGCGTGTGCGCCTCGACTGGGGCGCCTGGTACTCCGCTTTTGCTGTGGGAGAGGTGTGGGAGATTGGGAGGAGAGCACTTGGATGATGCTCCTCGGCAGAGACAGGGACTGGTAGATTGGATTCACTCCACCGCTGATCGTTCTGCTATTTTTGAATTCACTACCAAAGGACTTTTGCACTACGCTCTCAAGGAAAAGGACTCCAACGGCAAACCCTCCGGTATGATCGGCCTCTTGCCTCAAAAGGCCGTCACTTTCATTGACAACCACGACACGGGCTCTTCGCAGCAGAACACTTGGCCCTTTCCTTATGATATTCTCACTCACCTTGGAATCCCCACCATTGTAATATTTCTCAATCTTTTATCTTGTTACCTAATTGTTGTTATTAAATTCATACGTGTTATGATTATGATTCTAATTCTGTCTATCTACATGCAGTTTTATGATCATTTTTAGGACACATAAAGAAGTTTATTGAAATACGAAAGAGAAACAAGATCAAGGCTAATAGTGCCTACACCATCATGACCGCTGAGAATGACCTGTACATGGCCAACATTGAGGACAGGGTTATCATGAAAATTGGACCCAGACTTGGTTTGGGAAACTTAGAACCATCAAAAGAAAATTTCCAACTTGCCACTAGTGGAGAGGATTATGCTATCTGGGAAAGGAAGGCTTGAAGTCCAAATAAGAATGTTTTGATGTGGATGTTTTTTAATCAATGTTTTGAATCATATTTCCTAATCTATCATTATTGTTTTGATAATATATTATAGAATATGATTCCAAAATGATATAAACTATATAAATATCACACTCCTATTTCAGATATTAATTTACCATTTTTCTAGTTATTAAATAAATATTAAAATACTATTATATGAATAAGGCATAGAGAAGATCCACATAAGATTGTATTTTACACACTTTTATTACCTTTCTACTTGAAATGGTACAATGGATTATAATATATATATTTCATTTTTATGAAAATTGAATTCTTTTCTATATTTTTAAGTTATGAGTTATATATTTTAATTTTTCATTTTTTTAGTTTACATTTAAGTAAGGATATGACATCAATTTCTTACCCATTGTTTTAAAATAACTATAGTGTTATGAAACATATATGCTAGTCTTAACTTCCAAGTATTAATTGTTGAGACATGGACTAGCTAGGACTCAAACCTAGGACCTCCATTCGCTGCTGGAGTGCTCTACCACTGAGCTACTAGCCCCTCTTGGACCAGTTCATCATTGGTCTAGGTGTGGCTTATTTCCAACACCAACACCCCCCTTTAAGCCACACCTCTCATGTGCTTGGGGTTCCTAGCCTGGGCTTAGCTTTGATACCATGTTGATTTTATGATCAAATGTAAAACTCAGAAATTAATTCAAGATCAGACACAATAACACAACATATACCCTGGGAAAACCCTCCACTTGAGGGAGAAAAACCCAGCAACAATATATCACTTATATATTGAATATCAACAAATGTCTCTTTTACAAATAGGCTAATATGAAAGCCAAGAAGGAGCACCACAATCTGATGCTAACATAGTAATAATATAAACTCACCCTTCTACAAATATATTGATCTGCACTTGATAATCTTCTTACCAACTCGCGCTTCTAGATATTGAACTATATGAATATATTTTGAACAATGAGGAAGCATCGATTATATATACAAGTAAGAAGAAGGAGACAGATCTCTTCAATCTCCATGTCGGCCTCCACCAAAAGTTGTGTCTCTAAGATGCATGAAGTTGGGCTGGAAGTAGAAGCCCGACACTGCTCCTCTAACATCAACACTCCCTCTCAGCTAGGGAGGATACTTCCAATTGCATAAGACATATCACCTCATCGTGATGTCAATAGTATACTTCCCTTGACTTATAATGATCTCATCTGGCTTTTGCCATACTTCTAAACTAAGGAAGTAATGCAAGAGACCAAGATCCTTCATTTCAAATTCTAAAGCTAACTGCTTCTTCCATTTGATAATGAGGTGATCTTCTCCAGTAAGAATTAGATCATCAACATAGAGAAACAAGATTAATGCTTCGCCATTAATTACCTTGAAGTATAGGTTTGAATCAACATCATTCTTGGAGAAACCCAAGCTCATCAGGTATCGATCAATTCTTTCGTACCAAGCACAAGGACCTTGCTTAAGGCCATACAAAGCCTTCTTCAGCCTGCAAACATGAGACTCCTTCCCATGTACCTCAAAGCCATCAAGTTTCTCAATAAATACCTCTTCCTTGATTACACCATTTAGAAATGTTGTCTTCATGTCTATTTGGTGTATCTTCCATCCTTTACATATTGCAATAGCAATGATGGTCCTAATGGATGTGTAATGAACAACTAGAGAAAAGGTTTCCTCATAATCTACTCACTCTTTCTGAGAGAATCCTCTAGCCATGAACCTAGCCTTGTACTTCTCAATGCTCCCATCAGCCGCATGCTTGATCTTGAAGAGCCACTTAGAAGAAACAACACATTTTCCTTCAGGTCTAGATACGATGTCCCAAACATCATTCTTGAGGATGGATTGATACTCTTCAACCATAGCATCTCTCCATACTTTCTGACTAGTAGCTTCCTCAACACTGGAAGGCTCAGACTCAATAATTTGACTCATCAATGCAACATAGCTTGGAAACTTATGAGGTCTCTTGCTTTCTCTAAACATTCCTATTGGGGCTGCAAACCTTTCTGCCTCCTACCTTGTTTTCCTTGCCCAAAGAGGTCTCTTACTACCAATCACTATATTTGTAGGCCCATCGGTAGGTTCCAAAGGCTCAACTGGATCATCATCTTCTTTTGGATCAGTAGCCTTCCTCTAAATCTCAGGAGTATGGCCAACTTCCATATCTTAAGGCAACTCTTGGTCTTCATTATCTATCTCTATATGAATGCCCTTTGATCTTTTGAATGTAACATCCTCTTCAAATGTAACATCCCTGCTGATCTCAATCAACTTCTGACCTGGAATGTAAACTCTATAGGCTTTTGAAGTCTCACTGTAGCCCACAAATATTCCCTTCTTGCCAGATGGATCCAACTTTGTCCTTTGATCTTTCGGTACATAAACATACACTGGACAACCAAAGATCCTCAAATGACTTACTTCTGACTTCACCCCTATGAATGCTTCTTCAAGAGTCATGTTCTCCAAAATGTGGTGAGGGCTTCTATTCTAAACATAAATAGTTGTCCTAGATGCTTCAGCCCAAAGGAAGGTTACAAATCTTGGTCATGAATCATAGCTTTGGCTGCTTCTACAATAGATACGTTCTTCCTTTCTACAACACCAGTCTGTTGACGATTGTAAGGGACATAGAACTCATCTTAATCCTTGGTTCAATGCAAAAGTTATGGAAGCTTCCAGAGATGTACTCTCCTCCGTTGTTGGATCTCAGAACTTTGATCCTCTTCCCAAATAAGTTATCTATCTGAGCTTTAAACTCTTTGAATCTCTCAAGTATTTCCTTAGATTCTTTATATTTCAAGAAATAAATCCAAGTCTTTCTAGAGTAGTCATCAATAAAAATAATGTAATACAAGAGACCACTCAAAGAAGCAACAGACATTAGACCACATAAATCATAATGAATAAGGTCTAGAATACATTTAGATCTACTCTCACTACTATGAAATGGACCTTTAGTATTCTTACCCAATGCGCAACCTCTGCAAGTACCTTCATGCTCCTAGTTGAGTTTTGAAAGCCCTGTGACCATCTTCTCCATGGTTGGTATAGCTCGAAAGTGAAGGTGAGCCAATCTTCTATGTCAAAGTTCACACGAACTTGATGAATCATGCAACAAGGCTTGAAGTGGATGAGTACAAAGTCTGTAGAGACTCTCATGTCAAACTCCAATCACCTGAACTATCTTGATATTTGTGTTCTTCAGCCATGGAAGAACTTTACCTTTTGAAAATGCAATTGGTACCCCTTGTCTTCCAAGGCTGAGGTAGAGACAAGGTTTCACTTGATACCCGGAACAAATAGAATATCACTCAACTACAAGGAAATGCCAGAATCCAAGTGAAGAGAGGAGGTCCCAACTCCTTTCATAGAATAACTAGCATCATCTCCAATAATTACTTGAACACTAGAATCTTTCTCCACCAAATCAGTTAGATGCTATCTAAATCTGGTGATGTGGTGAGAGGCACCACTACCAATCAACCAAATATTGTTGTTGGTAGGCACATTGCTTGAAAGAGCAGAATAGAATAGAAAACCACTTGAATCCTTCTACAGAGAGATCTCACCCACATATGCAATAGAAGCTTGCTGCTGAGGTTGGACTGGACAATCCTTCGCATAGTGATATTTTTCTTCCATTGAGGCTTCTCATTCTCATTGGTTGGTTTGGGAACTTGTCCCTCCACGAACTTAGCTAACTCAATTTCTTCCAAAGTGAGCATGACCCTAAACTTCCAAGATGTGAAGTTTGATGCACCCTCAAGTCTATCTTTGATCTTGAGCTCATTCACCCTTCACAAACTCAGCTAACTCAATTTCTTCCAAAGCGAGCATGACCCTAAACTTCCAAGATGTCAAGTTTGATGCACCCTCAAGTCTATCTTCGATCTTGAGCCCGTTCACCATCTTGACAATAAGATAGATACAATAAAAAATGAGAATAAGAATGGAGGATAACGCTACTTGATTAAATCTGATCATGATCTTTCCTATACCCTCTCTGATACCATGTTAGACATGGAATAGCTAGGACCCAAACCTAGGACCTTCCATTCACTACTGGAGTGCTCTACCACTAAGCTACTGGCCCCTCTTGGACCAGCCCATCGTCAGTCTGGGTGTGGCTTATTTCCAACACCAACATTAATGTCATTTGATTTATGAAAATTCCTCTAATTAAATAAACCAATGAAGATAATTACTTTAAATTGGGGTAAATGTTTGGAGGCTCAAACTTGTTAATTACATTTTCTACTTTAAAAAAGCGACTAAAAAACAAAGAGAATAGTGATTGCAAAAAAATGTATCTTTAAAATCTTTCATTCATATCCACACATTCTATCAGTTCCATCATATCTATACCTTACTATAGCATCCTCTTTTAACTTAGGTAGTTTGTTGTCTCTGTCGAATCAAATTGTATTTCACATTGGAGAACTTTATTCTGTGTTGGATCTAACTTGGAAATAGGTTTGTTCACATTAACTCAGAAAAGGAGTTTCTATTTTAGTAATGGGATGGAATAAATGTAGAAAAGGGAGTGGAATAATGCCAAAGGTTCTGTGGCACTCTTGGACATTAAATTTAGTGGTTTCTATCATATTTTCAATACTTACATTGAAATTTATTAACATTCATTTATTTTTGAATATTTATCTTCTTTAAATTAAATATTGTCTTTGATATTCTAAAACATTATTGTCCTTGGCAAAAAAATCTTTGAGCTGGAAGACAAGATAAAAAATGTTAAATGAGTTAGTAAAAGAAAGATCAAATAAAAAGTTTTTTTCACATGGTATCAAATTATTTTCCACCAGTTGGAGAGTGTGATTTAAATAGAATATTGGCAGTGCATACAGGGGGGCTATTCTTAAATATCATCCACTTCAACAGTCAAAGGTCAATTTTAGCCAATAAAAATAGGACAACTATTTACCACTTTTTTGTTGTGAATGAGGTATAAAATTGCTATTGATTGTTTGACCATTGAAATGGATGGGAGATCTAATTGTTAGCACTTTGCCATCCAAATCCAAATTTAAATCTAAATGATACATTCATCCATCTAACAAGAACTTTTAAGTTATTTCCATTGTTTGCCCCATCATTAGCTTGCACTTACCCACATCTCGGTTATCTTTTCCCTAGTATTACTAATCCATCTTAAGTGTTGCCAAATACTCAATATAGAAAGTATTTTCTAAATTGTGATCAAATGTAGTTGCTCTATATGTAGAATCAATGAACATATAACATTTTTTTAATTATCACCATTATTTCCTTACCAATCACTTTTGATAATTATGCATTATTATTAGGATTAGGTGTTGTACACCTTGAAAATTATGGTGAACATTGTATTTATTTAATATTCTAACATATAATTTTGGGGCCACATGGAAAAGGGTGCCCCACTTGTGAGGAATCTCAAGATTCCTTGGGATGACATATTATACTACTTTGATACTACATTATGATGTGTGCAAAGAGCATATATGACATTGGAAGACTTGTGAGAGAATCTATGATGCATAAGAACATGTAAGAGGAAGTTGCAAAGTGAACTAGGAAAGTCATGGAAGACCTTTGATTGATTTATAATGTGTAAGAATGATGCATACAAGTGTCATGTAATAGGTTTGACTGGACCAAAATGGAGTGGCGAAGTTTAGAAGTTGGAATCTATGACCATTGGGAGTTACCTATTATTTTAGATATGTCGACTCATCACAAGGAGGGAATTGGAATCTAAACTATAGACTTGTGCACCCAAATTGGTTTGCTAGTGAATTATCTATGTATATCTAAAATCCTCCATCCATAGATTTTGGTTGAGGGAGTTATTTGCATGAGTAGGTTTGTGTAAAACAATTTTAGGTAACCTCACCACATGCATTTATCATTTATGTTTTATTAATTAACTGACTACATAAGGGATAACTAATTGATCACTTTTTAGTGGTCCATTAACCACCATTTTTATTTTCTTTCTCTACACCCTTATCTTCTTCTAACCCTATGCCTATTGCTAACCCTTTTCTTTGCGAGAACTCATTTAAAATTTTTAGATTAGGTAGGTAGTCAACATTCTCTAAAGGTTTCTCACATGTTTGAAGCTATGTATGTGAGTATACAAGACTACTTGCCCCCAAATTTTGCATTTTTGTCCTTCCCAACCAAGTGTGTCAATTTGGAGCAACCAGCAAAAATATTTTGGGCCATACTAAAGTTAAAAGTAGAAGTAGAGATATATAAATATTAATATGGTATTTTTATTTATTTTTTCTATTTTCCACTTTAAATTATAGTTTAATAGATGATAAATGAATTTTTTGTTTTGTTTTGTGAGAATTGAATCATTTTCCACATTTCAAAGATATGAATTGTTTACCCTAATATTTGTTTTTGTTTACACTAAAATAAGGATATGAAATCAATTTTTACTTAATATCTATCCATTATTTAAAAAAACTGTAGTACCAATATTATGGAGATAATATGCCAAATTATTTATGAAGTCACCATGAATTGCCAAATTTGAGTTTCTTCCTCTAGACAACAATTGATTGCCCAATATACATTTTGTTGTTAAAACAAGGTAAACTACTACAAATGTATTTTTTTATTGCACAGGAAGAAGAAAGGAAGCACCATATACTCAACATGGAGGTTCAACATTGTAACAAATATGCTCGAAGACATTTAAGTATACATAGATGGTGAAAAGGAAACAAAATGAGTAGATGAAAAAATACTTCTAGGTGGGACATATAATAAGTGGCACAAAGGGGAACCAACACTGGACCAAGTAGAACTTTTTTGAATTATAATGATAGCCCAAAACTGACAAATGTCACTATTAGACAAAACTGGCCAGGCGAATGGGAGGCACAAAGAACACAACATTGAATGGGGAAGTAATGCTTTTTACAAAAAGTCTATTAGGAAATATCTAAGAGAATATAGAGATCAATAAAGGAGGCCACCAAAGAAGGAGTTCTTTCCAACATTCCATCCCAAAGAATTACTAGGAAAACCCTGAAACCCACAAAGGGATCAAGATCTCTGTGTCCAAATTCTAGAATCACTACTCAAAGGGAGGATGGAAGAATTCAAGGCATTTGCATTAATTAGTAAGTTCTGGAAAAATTTCATTCCCAAATCTACTCTAGTTGAATGGATAGAAGGAAACTAGCATGATATTGAAGAGTTAGTAATCAATTACACATTCTTTAAAAAACATAAATGGGAGAGCTAATTGATCACTTTTAATTACATATTATTTTAAAAACCTAGAATTAGTTTAATAAGGTTTATAACTACCATTATTTAATCCATTTTAAAAAAAAAATTATACTTCCAAAAATTATTTACAAACAAAACATTTGGAATCAATATGACTTCAATTATTTGTAATTCATACTATGATTACATTATTAATTCAATTAATTTGGAGATCCTAAAAACCTCACCAATCAATCTTGAGTAGCTTCATAAAATGAACATTATTTTTCTATAAAACATATATAGTGCATAAATTACACTATAAAATCTTGTATGTTTAGAAATTACTATACACCAACCATTGTATTTTTTTTATCAAATATTCTCTAAATAGGGAAAATGGTTATCTCTAATAACCTTAGTTTTAATACTAATGTCCTTTAAATAACCAAATCCAAACCAAATAATATTGAAATAAAAATACATAATTAGAGATTTACAAGGAAACATGATAAAGGCAACCTCTAAGAAACTGCAACCTAGTACATATAATGAAGAAATAGTTGAATCCTTCCTATTGGGTGTAAAATTGGTAAACTCATGCAAATATCAAGTTAATTTTGAATGAAGGCAACTTTATGCCAATAATATCATGCATTTGAAAGAGGAAATTGACTAAATGGAGAATCAATAGCCTTTGGAGATATTCAACAATATATCTTCATTTCAAATTAGCCATTAGTACCGAGAGGGGAATACTGTAGTAAATTTGTTATTAAACCAAGGAATTGATAATTATAAGGAACTAATTACCAATGATGATATCAAGCACTAGTCAAACATAAGAAAAATATAGGAATAACCCCACATACCACATAATGATGAGGATTCATGAGATGATGCAACCATAATTTGAACACAAGGAGAGATATGAACTCAGCATAACTTCAAATTAATTTTCACATAATGACCTGGTACCACACACTCATATTTGCATGTTTACAATTATTCTCTATCATAGAGTTTACCATTGAGAGTAACATCATATCTGTACCATGACAATTGATTCCATTCAAAGGATCTCTGGATACATTTTTAGGAACAAAGGAAGGAGGCCACATGGATCCATTCATAATGCTTAGAGGGGAGAACTGGTAAGTCACCCTTCTAGGAGAAATGAAAGATGCTAGAATGAAAAAGCTCTTTTAGCAAGGTGGAAATATTCTTAAAGATACTCAAGAGGCATTGGGATGGGATTTTATTTTACGAGTGGTCTTCATTAATCTAACATCCTATCTATACTCTAACATCTCATTCATATTTGTTTCTAACATCTATACTTGAAGAGGCATTGGGATGGGAAATTTTATTTTAGGAGTGGTTTTCATTACTCTACAATTGTTCTCTATCATAGTGTTTACCATTGAGAGTAACATCTCATTCATATTTGTTTCTCACATTTATATAATCACTAGTGACAAAGAGTTCACAAAAGCAATGGAGAAACGTACTATATTTGGAAAAGAACAAAATGGGCTTGGAGGAAGAGGTCGATCAACCACCATGGACAATTATCCCATCCCTCCCATTAATTGGTTAAGAAAATCCTTTTGGATGGTTTCTATTAGAATTGTTCTAGCCATAGATCAAGGTGGCTATTACACACAAAGGGAGTGGTGAATATTGAGGGGTTTGTCAAGGGATTAACATGCTTTACAACCCCACCATTGATGCATTTGAACTCTATGCACCAAAAAATTCCTATTCACTCCAAGAGCATTTCAGTCCCACCAAGATAGGAAAAGCCATTAAGTTAAAAAAGCTATTGGTTCATTACCTACTCTTTAACTTAAATTAAGGATTCTTTTCGTCTAATAAATTATTAAAATGTTACTAGGTATTAATAGAATAGAAAAACTTCATATACAAACTAGATATAACTAGAAATACATTTAGTGTGCTTAATAACTTCCCAACATATTCAATACAATTCCATTACCAATTTATTGGGTTAACATCACCACCATGTTTACATTACAAAATCAGCAACTCTTCCAAAACCTAAACCTTACTACATCTATAAAACTTAGAAACTATGATTCATATAGATTCCAAATATTTTCTTAATTGTAGTGTTCTAATTATGAATACTCATAGATACATAAAAACATATCAAGGCTTATGTCTTGAGAATACTCTCCTTAACACATAAAAACATATCAATGCTTATGTCTAGACTAATAAGCATTCAATCATCAAGTTTTCATTCTTTTTGAGTAATAAGTATTCAATAATCAATTTTTCATTCTTTTTAAGGGAGAAAGAATATTCCAAAGAAAATGTTAGTAAAAAAAGCTAAATAACTAAAGTAATGTGAAATTATGAATTAGGGATTTTGTTCTTCCTCCATTAACAATTCATATTTTTTTAAAAATAACTAAATAGAAAGCATTAGATGCGGGAGTCTTATGGACAAGGGTTGCCCTTCTTCTTATCATATTTAAATAATTTTCTATAATTTATCTCTTTAAAATCATCAAAGTTTTTTAAAGGTAGATTCATGTTCTACATTTAAGACTACTTCTTAATAGAATATTTAAGTATATTTTAAAAATCCAAAATATTTTAGATTCTTAAAGATAATGATAATATATAATATAAATCAAAATATATTAAGAACAAACAATCAATTTAAAATATTAAATTTATCATTTTGAATGTTTTGAGTAGAGGGAAAGAGAACCCCATTAATATTTTTTATTAAGGCCTTAACTAATGAAGGAGAAGGATAGATACAATATTAAGGTACTCTCAGTTTATTTGTTTTCTTGTGTCACACAAGTATATAAGTGAGATTGGGATAATATTCAAAACAATGTCATCTTAAATGAAAAAAGGTAATATATACTTTTAAATGAATAGCAAATAATTTTTATAATTATATAAACTAATATTTCAAATTTACAAAAACAAATCTTTACAATTGTCATAATATAATTTTTCAAATCCATAATATATATATATATATATATATATATATATATATATATATATATATATATATATATATATATAAACTATAATCACATAAAAAAAGACTATATAATAAAATAATATTTTAAATTCATAAAGGCAAATTCTTACAATGATCATATAATGTAACATTTCAAATTCATAAAAAATATAATATTTCCAGTGAATTTAGTGAAACTTTAATCACGTAAAAATCAAAAATTAAAATAACCTAAATTAATCCATAATTTAAGTCCAATCACACCCATGGAATAGTATCCTCATCCTCTTCGCAGTTGCAATGGTAGGTGATCCTCTTCTTTGTGGTAACCCTTGATCCACCTCTACTATGCCTATGAGATGAAGGTGGTGAGCGTGATCTTGCAGTTTTTAAATTAGGAGAACTTATATTAGCGTGCTGGTTAACATATCGATTGTTTATATAGAGTTTTCAGATCTTTACATTCATTACAACAACATATTGGCTGTTAGTTTTAAGATCAGAAATGAAATAAGCAGAAATACAACAACACATAGAGCAATGAACATAGTAGATACCCTAGGAAAACCCTCCTACTCGAGGGAGAAAAACCCAGCAAATATATCTCTTATATATTGAAGGAATAAGAAAAGAAATCTGCTTACAACTCAGTCCCAACACAAGGTTGAATTTGATACAATGAATAATAGCACCTCTCCTAGATGCAAAGATACAAATAAATATGTTTCTCCTTGACATTAGTATGTTGCTAATGAAAATGATGATCTGTTGCTAGAGATATAAATGAAGTGATTGAATTGAAGTATATATACAAATCAAAGTGACTCTTCATATGTGTCAGCAACTCTTCATATGTGTCGATGATTCTTCATATACTTTGGTGTCTCTTCATATATTTTGGTGTCTCTTCATATATGACTTTTCATTGAGTCAACCTGAGTAAATCTCCCAATGCTACAATAACATCAACACTCCCTCTTAGCTAGGGAGATATCTTTCCAGATATGTCATGGAGTCTCTCAACATGACACCCACAATGGCTACACCCATTAATAATGTATCATAGAGCCTCTCAACATGATATCATCATTGAGTCACTCAACATGATGTCCACCATGGCTACTCCCATGTGTGGAAAGGAACATGTGCACAAGTGCCCATCACGGAGTCACTCAACATGATGTCGTCATGGAGTCTCTCAACATGACGTCCACCATGGCTACTCCCAGAGGGTGGAAAGAAACATATGTACAAGTGCCCATCATGGAGTCACTCAACGTGATGTCGTCATGGACTCTCTCAACATGATGTCCACCATGGCTACTCCCAGAGGGTGGATAAACACAAGTACAAGAGAATCATCATGGAGTCTCTCAACGTGATGTCCACAATGGCTACTCCCATTAGTGGAAAAAATACAGCGTCATGGAGTCACTCAACATGACGTCCACCATGGCTACTCCTAGAGGGTGGAAAGAACCACATCTCCGTCTCAGAGATGGACAAGGGCTTGCACCTCATATTTCTCTGTCATAGAGAAATATACCCTACAAGGGCTTTCACCTCATACTTCTCCATCACAAAGAAATATACACTACAAGGGCTTTCACCTTATACATCTCTGTCATAGAGAAATATACACTACAAGGGCTTTCACCTCATACTTCTCCATCATAGAGAAATATACACTACAAGGGTTTTCACCTCATACTTCTCCATCATAGAGAAATATACATTGCAACAGATCTTCATGATGATGTGACTCCCTTTGAAGCTCCAAGTACTTGCATCAACCTTCTGACCTCCTCGTCCAAGATTGCCTACAATGCTTTCCTTAGAGGAACAGTTTTCAATGCATGCCTCTGGCACTACTAACTTATGAGAGTTCAAGACTGTCCTCCTCGATCTCATCCCACATCACCCTATTCTGAGTAGGTTTGTGGAGCTACCAATGTCAAATTTGGATTGACAGTCTTGTTCAATTTTGTTCTCAGCAGCTGAAGAGGTCTTCCATGCATTGCAACCTTCACTTCTTCTCAGTGAGTCACAGAACTCCCTCTTGATCCCTACCTCAGAGATTGCAAGGAGATCCTTTAGAAGTGAACTCCCCTCCATTGTTCTCAAAGCCTTAGTCATTTTCTCAGACATGCTCTCAACTCATTCCTTGAATTCTCAGAATTTAACTCCCTCTGAATGTCATTTCCTTCTCTTTGAAGTAGCTGATCATAATGACAACTTGAAAGGGTTCTCCATTGTTTAGTGTCTTCATCTTTCTCAATCTTCTTTGCTGATGCAAATTCCTCATCCAAGGCTGAACCAACCTTGTGCCCTTGAGAGATGTCTCCAGTGAAGTTATGTGCCACCAACTTAGTCCCATGGCTGCAAGCTATGACTCCATGATTGTTCATTTCTCCAGTCGGCATGCCTTCCTCACAGGATGCCTCAAGCTCTTCCTCCCTTTGAATTCCTTGTGCAGTCTCTCATCATCCTTTCGCTCCTTGATCCGTCCTAGAAGCATTTTAGAGAGATTACTAATAGTTCATAGAATCAAACTAGGTCTTGAAGAGAAATGTATAGACCAATGCTAGAAGCATACATGATTCACTATTCGCAATGTTATTGCATGAATTAATAACTACATAAAATTCATGAACATTATTCAAGCATAAAATACTTATCTCTTTATTGTTGGTACACCATTGAGATAGACCTATAGTTGTGTCTTATCTTCGCTACCTTCAGTGTCATTGAATATCTCCAGCATTGATGCCTCGTGATCGTAGTCAACCTATTGATGTTCACTCATCCTCACCAGCTTCCCTGTCTTAATCAGTCACCCCCTCCAATGCCCCCTGTCGTGCTAAATGCCTAGCATGACCCACAGGTGCCCTGATCCTTAACCTTCGGGATGGCCCCCTTTTTCTCTCCAATCGAAGTCATCAGGTAGATCATTAGTAGGCAAAATCAAGGCATCATGAGCACCAGATTTGACAGACATTGGCACCCTGAACCTCAAATATTGATGGCAGAACTCATGCTCCATCAAATCTAAGAACTTTGTGACGCCATGGACAGTGCTTGGATCCATCTTCTGGTGTTCCAAAGCCCTCAAAAGATTGGCCTTGAAGATGCCAAATCCAAGGGCATGCTCCTCTAGCCCTAAGTACTTCTTGCCAAATCTTTTCACAAAGCTTGCAAAGTGCACCTCTATATTTAATAGAGCATTCAGGGTGTCAAAACTGCCTAGGCTCTCAGCATCTTCATTTGTAACTTGACAGATAATTTCATCTGTTGTTCTTGCAGCCATCAGAGTTACAAAGGCCAAGAGAGATAGAAGTCTAAGAAGTGCCAAATTCTCCAAGAAATAACTCCAATAGTTATCAAAGATTTCCCATGCCCAGCTCCAAGCGTCTGGAATGACTTCACCTAGAAAACCATGCTAGCTACAAACAATGCACCAACCCTTCACAGCTAAACCACTAAGAGTGGTTGAGAACACCCATCGATATTGACAGCACCATTCAAAGTAAACAAGTGACGAACAACAGGACTGACATTCTCTACCATGACTTGTGTAAGACCAATGCTCCATCATCATTACAGTTGATATAAACCACACCCTCCGACGAAATGCAAAATCTTCCGGCCAACAAATAGAAATAAACCAAAGTTTGTGAGAGGCTCTTCTTCAAAAAACTTCTCGTGGATGGAATCTTTGTTTTTCAGAGAATAAAATATCATCACTCCACCTTAGTAATCTGAGATTATTTTCCACCTTAGTTGTTCTGGCTTTTGCTGTAGCTCCTGAGCTAGTTTTGTGTCGTGTCCTAGAGTAGAATACTCTTCGTAGTTCTTCATTGCATTGTATCCAAGGCCAGGAAGATGAACCAGCTCATTGTGAACATCCATGTGCTTCACATTTGCAATGTTTGGATGGAGAGGAAGAAGCTTGGCTGTGGACACTAGTAAATATGCATAGTACTTCGACAGAGTTCTGCTTACACCAACATTCCTCATGTTTGTGAGCCCTTTCACTACATGAACAACAACTTTTGATAACTCAACGAGTGCTAGAATTTTTGGAATATCTGACAGTAGCTAATTCATCCTCATCCTCTCTTGCCAATGAAGTGAGCATTGATGTGGAGCTCTAAGTCTGAAACCAAACAAAAATTCTAGTCTTTCTCCGTGGAAATAGAACATGATGCCATCTCCTTCAATGAACCAAAGATCTTGGCACATGCCTCTGGGCTTATTGCACAGACAAACAGGCTTGCAAGTTTTTTTTTTTTTTTTGCAATACATCACGTAGGTATGCTAACACTTGTATGGACAGACATGCTTCCCATGACAGGTCTTCTTGTAGAGCTTGTCATGGCACTTCACCTTCTTCAGTCTCTTTGCAAGCATGTCGTTTGCACTCAACAACGCCACCATACAAACTGCAGCGATTAACATCTTTGCAGCCATGGGCAATTTCAACACAAGTATAGTTATGAGTCACTATTGGAGCCTCTGTGCTTCAATGAAAATGATCTCATCCTTTGCTTTTATACCTTGCAAGAAGATATGCTATTCCAATCCATTGCATCATAACTGGACAACAATCCCCACAATATATGCAGTTTCCATGTTATCCCCACATGATGCACCATGGAACTTTTAGAAATTGAAGCGTCGAACTTGACTCCATTCACCATCTTTGATGCTTAGATAGACTACCCTAGATAAGAAGAAGACTTCGCTGCTTAAACAAATCTGATCTAATCTTTTCATAGACCCGCTCTAATACCATGTTAGTTTTAAGATCAGAAATGAAATAAGAAGAAATACAACAACACATAGAGTAATGAACATAGTAGATACCCTGGGAAAACCCTCCTACTTGAGGGAGAAAAACCCAGCAAATATATCTCTTATATATTGAAGGAATAAGAAAAGAAATCTGCTTACAACTTAGTCCCAACACAAGGCTGAATTTGATACAATGAATAATAGCACCTCTCCTAGATGCAAAGATACAAATGAATATGTTTCTCCTTGAAATTAGTCTGCTACTAATGAAAATGATGATCTGTTGCTAGAGATATAAATGAAGTGATTGAATTGAAGTATATATACAAATCAAGGTGACTCTTCATGGTGCTCTTTGTTTATGTCATTGTTATATATAAATTTCTATATGATAGTAATCAGACTTGCAAGAAGATTTCATTTATATATACATCTATGTTAGTAATCAGATTTGTATGCCATTTTCATTCACATAGGATATGTAGACTGTTATGTAGAATGATCATGCATCCAATATGCAATATTTCATGAAGTGTCTTTGTAATCAATGGTGCATAATAAAATGTAATTTACCAACCTCATATGAGAGATAGGTAGGATAAATACCAAGAGGCCACATGGGTAAAATTATGGCCTTTGTCACATGAGGTATAAGGTACCCATGATGCAAAGGTTAATCATCACATAGAGGCCTTGTCACATGAGGTATAAGGTACCCATGGTGCAAGGATAGTGATGCATAGTCCTTGGTTACTTGATGTAAGGCATCATAAGAGTACCAACGAGTCTCAAGAGGCTTTGACTCTAAGGATAGAGACAATAGAGCCCCATAGTGGATAACGGTACTCTCCTCCTATCACCAATAGGATGTTAGTAAATGGCATTTAAATTAGTAGATTTGCAGTTTGTATTGATGAAGATCATACATCATATGAAATGTCATGATAAGATATGCAAGGCATATTGAAGTTGATCATGAAAGTAACATGAGAAATGTTAAAGTTATGCAAGGCATAGTGATGGCAAATGAAATATGTTAGAAAATATGTTTGGAAGAAATCACAAGGTTAATGGTGGTAATATGCATAACAGATGATCATAGAATATTTGCATTTGAGTAATCATAGCATTGCTTATAGTAATATGAATAGATAGTAATCTATGATGTAACTAAGTTATGAATTAACATTGATTTATAGAAGGAAATAAAGGTATTTCTATTATGGCTTTTAAATGGAAATGTACTAATGTTCCTTTGTTGCAAGTTGAAATTTGTGAACTAGGTAAAAGGAAACTTGACTTGTAAGAAGGGGACATTATAGTTGTGAGCCGGTTCATGAGTAATCCCGGTAAAACTCACTGGGAAGCTATGAAGTGGATCTTGAGGTATCTAAAAGGCACTGATTATGCCTTATATTTTGGTGGGAAAGTTGCACAACTACAAGGCTTCGTTGACTCAGATATGGTAGGTGACTTGGATAAAAGAAGGTCTACATTAGGCTATGTTTTAACTTTTGTCAGGGCAGCTATCAGGTAGGTCTCAAGGCTGCAACAAGTAGTTTCTCTTTCCACTACTAAGGCTGAGTACATTGCCCTTACCGAAGGTGCGAAAGAAATTGTTTCGTTGCGGCATTTGTTAACTAAGTTGGGATCCAAACAATAAGTTTTCACACTCTTTTGTGATAGCAACAACGCTATTCATTTGGCCAAGAATGCGACATTTCATAACAGAATTAAACATAATGAGCTGATGTATCACTTCATTCGTAGCATGATTGAAGAAGGGAAGTTGCAAGTTGAAAAGGTCGATACAAAGATCAATCCAGTTGATGCATTGACCAAGGTTGTACCAAGAGAGAAGTTCAAATTCTGCAGGGCTTCTCTCGACATTGTCAAGATGTGAAATTGAGACTGGAGTAGGGGAACATCTCTGAGCAGTAATCATTGGACTTCAAGTGGGAGATTGTTGGATTATGAAGTCCAAAGGTCATCATGATTCTCCTACCAAAACATTTGCCTCTTGGTCTCCTTCTCCAATATGGATATTGTATTGATAAAGATGTGTATTGCTACTAATATGCATTGTATTGTAACTTCATATAGAGATAATAAAATATTCCCCTACTCCTGTGGATGTAGCTAATTTATGGTGAACCACGTAAATCAATTGTCTTGTGTGATTAATTCTAATTTACTGTTCTCTTATCTTTTTTTATCCTTTCGTTCCATAATTTTAACATATCCTATAGACTAAACCATTAGCATAAGGGTCAATGTTATTTAGTTTCAAAATACAGTTATTTCTTTTCATTTTAAATCCAATATGAGTGGTTGATGTCACAGGTACAAACTAAAGTTTATGTGGTAGGAGGAGGAGGAGATAAAGGGCCTACAATTGTAAACTAGGTCAAGAAATTGAAAGCCTCGGTGCTTGTTTTAGGCTAGGAAAGGCCTACTGTATTTCAGAGGTATCATATGGGTTCTTTATTTGTGTTAAGTATTGTATGTAAATGGTGTGAAATGATTAACATTGTTCATTATTAGCAGGATGTTCCATACGAAGAAGGATGGATTGGTAGAGTACTGCATTGCAAATAGAAAATGCTTGATATTGGGTGTAAGGAAGCAGAGTAGCAAGCTTGGTGGGTACATCATTAATAGCCACTCTCACAAAAATTTCTGGCTTTTGCATAGAATTTTATGTTCTCCATGTTCTCAAGTTTTGATTAAAGAAAACAATAATTTTCATTGGTTTTCTAGAGATTATCAAATAATAGAATGTTTATCTATCATTGCTTTTTGGGATCAAAGCTTGAGACTAGTACTATAATTTGATGGTCACCTTTATTTATTAATTATATGTTTTCCTTTGTAAATATTTTCTTAATTGTAGGGTTCTAATTGTGAATACTCAGATACATAAAAACATATCAACTCTTACGTCTTGAGAATACTCTCCTAGACACATAAAAACATATCAATGCTTATATCTTGACTAATAAGCATTCAATCATCAAATTTTCATTCCTTTGAGTAATGAGCATTCAATAATCATTTTTTGATCCTTTTCAAGGGAACAAGAATATTCCAAAGAGAATGTCAATAAAAAAACATTAAATCACTAAAGTAATGTGAAATTATGAGTTAGGGAATTTGTTCTTCTTCCTTTAACCATTCATATCTTTTAAAATAACTAAATAGAAAGTATTAGATGTGGGAGTCTTATGGACAAGGGTTGCCTTTCTTCAGATCATATTTAAACAATTTTCTATAATTTCTCTCTTTAAAATTATCAAAGTTTTTAAGGTTAGCATCATGTTCTACATTTAAAATTACATCTTAATAAATCAAAATAAAATAAGAACAAACAATCAACTTAAAGTGTTAAATTTATCAGTTTGAATGCTTTAAGTAGAGGGAAAGAGAAACCCATTAATATTTTTATTAAGGCCTTAACTAATGAAGGAGAATGATAGATACAATATTAAGGTACTCTCAATTTATTTGTTTTCTTGTGTCACACAAGCATATAAATGAGATGGGATAATATTCAAAACAATGTCATATTAAATGAAAAAAGGTAATATATACTTTTAAATTAAGAGCAAATAATTTTTATAATTATATAAAATAATATTTCAAATTTACGAAAACAAATCCTTACAATTTTCATAATATAATTTTTCAAATCTATAATTTTTTTTTAAATATAAAAACTATAATCACATAAAAATAAGACGTATATAATATCTCTAATAAATAAAATAATATTTTAAATTTATAAAGGCAAATTCTTACAAATTCATAAGAAATATAATATTTCCAAATAATTTATTAAAACTTTAATCACATAAAAATAAGAGTTATTAGTAAAAGGTTTATAACAATAGTTTTCTTATAATCATCAAGAAATTAAAATTATCTAAATTAAAAGATAATTTAAGTACAATCACGCCCATGGAATAGTATCCTCATCGTCTTAGCAGTTGCAGTGGCAGGAGATCCTCTTCTTTGGGGTAAGCTTTGATCCACCTCTACTATGCCTACGAGATCTTGCAGTTTTTAAATTAAGAGAACTTCTCTTAGTGTGCTGCTTAACATATCGATTGTTTATATAGAGTTTCGGATCTTCACATTCATTACAACAACGTACTGGCAACTCAAACTCTTCCTTATTAACATAACCAACTGAAATCGATGACTTTGGAAGTACACACGTAGGTTGTAACCATTGCCTTGTACTCAATAATGCACGCAAATCATCCAAGTTGTCGCAGATCTTATCTAATGGTTGATTAAACGTACATTTTGTACGTGGAGATATGGAGACATTCTCACATATTTGATTATGTAAATGGTGAAATTCATATTCTAATTTGCTTGACTCTTCTTTTAAAGCAAGCACACGCTCACTAAGATCAGCCAAGCGCTGGTGAAGTGATTCTACAGTGTTTTCCTCCTCCTGCTACCTCCTCTCCATTTCATATAACATCTGCTCATTGTCCATGCTTTGTCTTTGCCTAAATAAATTCCTATACTATGATAATAATAGTTTTGTAGAGGTGTAGAGGTGAGAATGCTGTGGAGATCTCTTCCCTCCTTATCTATCTTTCGAAAGGGTTGAATGAAGATTCAAGAGATATATCAAGCTTACCGCTTCAACTTTTGGATTGTCATCTAAAGGGCATAAATAAAACTTTAAAAAACAATTAAAATTATGGTAAGCATGGCTGGCCTCAGTAAAATTAGCAGTTGCATAATATTTATGTCAATGGATTTTCCAATAGGCAATTTCTGTCATGTGAATATGGAATTTGAAAAGATGAAAGGCAATTAGTTCCCATGGATTACTTGTGTAGTTACAACTATTGAAAAATATTAAAAAGTTTATGTTCTTGTTGGTAAAACCATACTTTAAAATACTTAGCTCATATAGAGCTCACTAGAGATCAATTGTGACTCATAAAAATGTAAACTATATTTACAAAGGAAAACAAATTTCTTCCCCAAATCACTCTAGATTTGAGACAATTAGTTGGTGTACCCATGTGCATCTCCATAAAAATAAAAATAATAACACTTTTAAGAAAAAATAATAATATAAATAATAGGACTTTCAAGACATGCACATGAACTTGCAAAACAACTACCAACTTAAAATAAACCCTGAGACCTAGGATAATCTTAAACAAGAAGCTACTCTTGCAGTTATAATTAACAAGAAAACTTCTTATATTTTTGAGTGTGCAATGAAATGCAACTTCATCAATGGTTGTGCCACCCTCAATAGAGAAAAACTTTTTGAGTGTGCAATGAAATGCAACTTCATCCATGGTTGTGTCACCCTTAGTAGAGAAAAAATCATTAGCATACACATATAAAATCTTTTTTCAGTTAGATATAAACAAGCGAAACTTGTTTCAACTCCTTTATATTTTCATATAATTATTTTCATTTATTTGTATATTGAATTATTACAAAAATTTTAAGGTAAGTAGATTTTGAATATCCCAAACATTTGCTTGATAGATTTGAAATAAGTGACTCAAGAGGGGCATTATAAAACAAAAGGATTGTGTTACACCTTTAGTAATATGATATTATTCTCTCAAGTTATGTTTGAAATTGCACATCTTATGTAATTCACAATCCATGTAAATTCATAGAAAACAAAGGAATGCTTCCGCTCTAGCCCACCCCTTATGTACTTGTTGCTGCCTATCATATTATTATAGGGGCTTCTACCTATATAGAAATCAAAACCATCAAAATAATTACTTATTTCATCAAGTCGTTCTTCTATTAGATTCTACACATCTTCCACCTCAATCAATTTACCCTTTCGATGCATTTTTCCCCACTAGATTTTGAGGGTAAGCCTATTTTCTTTGCAAATTTCTACCTATACAACATAATTGAGTAGTATACCCAAACAATGCAAAGCAACTTCTACACCCCAAATTCTGAAGAATAGAGAAAGGACATTGATTCCCTTTCGGTAAATAAGCTTCAAAATGCAAAGATGGTATCCTACCATTTCTACTTGAAAATCATTTCCAAGGGATTATAAGTGTTCTATCCTAGTAGAAGAGCCACACATGTGGTCCAAATCAAATGTTAACACAAGATCCATTTCATGACATTCCATTGGAGCTAGCTGATTTGTACCAACCCATACCAAGTTCCACTTTTTACATTATAAAAGTACCATAGCTTGCTTTTTAATGGAGGGTTTCCAATTAGAATGCTTGACCATAGCCTTAAGTCTATCATATAATGGGACACTTATTGCCGCTATGTTTATGCAAGTACGCTTAGTTATGTAATCCCATGATGGCTAGGTAAATGTAAAATTTCAAAATGATTATCAAAATGAAGGTTATGCATGTAGCCACATTTTTACTTAAAACTAAAAAGTACTATGAATCCATAAATTCTAGTTCAATATCATACAAAGATTGAGATATGGTTTCCCATGACCCTTTGCACACTGTACACATTTTAAAAGTAAAAGTATGGTGGGCCTTCAACAAACTCTTTAAACTTTCATCACCAACCTATAGGGTCATCTAGAACTTGAAATCCAACCAATCCTTTAACCTAGCATTGTAAAAGAAATTTTATTTCTTCACTTTCTACACACAAACCTTTGGAAGACATACTTTCTTTGAGATTTATCATCTAGAATGGTTTCTTGTGATGGGTTTCATAGTAATAACACAGAAAATGTTGCAATCTCAACCTACCATATATACCTTTGATGATGACACTTACTATTCTTTTCTGCTAACATGTATATTCCTTGCTAGGACACCTGTTTATTGGAGGAGACAAACAATGTTGTTAATCATTCTAAGCATAATCAATGGCCTATTCAAGATTTTCTCTTCAATGTTAATTTGTAAACAATACACAAAAGTAGAGAGTGTAATATTTGCAAACAATATCTATAATTCATTTGGCATCCTGTCATTTGGATTTGTAAATGTCAACAAGAAGGGTATGAGATGTGGCATTCTAACCACTTTTCACAAACAACTTGGTTCTATATGCAAGATAGTTTTTAGAGAAACATAAATTTGTGGGAGTGGGAAGAAGACTGATCCAAAATTGGTCTTATTTTATTGATCTTTTATGACTATTTAATTAATAATGCAATATAAGGAAGCAAACAATTTCTAGCTTTTTAGGGTTTCAAATTTATAACTTAGGGTTTAACATCCATAATTTAGGATTTCAAATAGATGTTTTAGGGTTCCAAAATAGATGTTTAGGGTTTCAATTTTCATGTTTTAGGGTTTCAAAATTATGTATTAGGGTTTCAAAATTTGCATAATAGTGTTTCAAAATGATGTTTTAGGGTTTCAAATTCTCCAATTAGGGTTTAAAAATTCACAGAATAGGGTTTCAAAATGATGTTTTAGGGTTTCAAATTCTCCTATTAGGGTTTAAAAATTCACATAATAGGCTTTCAAATTCTTGTATTACAAGTAAATTCACATAACAGGGTTTCAAATTCTCATTTTAGGGTTTGTAAATTCACATAATAGGGTTTTAAATTCTTGTATTAGGGTTTGTAAATTTGCATAATAGGGTTTCAAATTCTTGTATTAGGGTTTGTAAATTCACATAATAGGGTTTGCAAATCTTGATTAAAAACAATGAAACCAAATTACAATTTTGAGAAAATATTGAAAACACCATACTAATGTTTTCACAAACGTACAAGAAAAGTACCTGGTTAAAATGGAAAAAACCTCTGAGTGTTTAGCCATGTGGTAATTCAATGGAGCTCCCAAGTGTGTAGAGTCATCCTCAAAGCTCCAATGCAAGGTAAACAGTTAAAATACCTTCAGATGTGAGTTCATTGTCACTGTTGTTTTTGCCTGTCAGGTATAAATGATAGGTGGAAATAATTTTTTTGCCTGATATAGTCTTTAAAACAATAAAATAATACCTTTGTTCAAATATTTTCTTTGAAAGAAGGTATTATTTTATTGTTTTGTAATCAATAAAATAATACCTTTGTTTGAAGAAAATCTTCAAATGAAGGAAGACCTTTAAATGTTCGAAGGTAATTTCTGTGAAATCTTCAAATAAAGGTTCCTTCATTCGAAGAAAAATCTTCGAACGAAGGTAACATGAATTTTTTTTCCCATCTACCATCAAAAAATTGATGTCCCAAGTTTGGGACTGGGAGTATTGGGGAATGACCCTAGGCCAACTAATGAAATGGTTAAGAAGTGACTTACGAAAAGGAGCTACCTAATTGAGCTTTGAACATGGCCATTTCCAACATTTAAAGCTGAAAGGATAGTTTAGGAGGAGGTGGTCTCTATCTTCTTCTTTTTTGTTGCATAGAACACACTAAAAAGAGGGAGAAATTCCCATCTTAAGTCTTTTCCCTATTAAAATTCTATTGTGCAACATCAACCATGAGAAGGCTCTTGCTTTAGGTAGACACAAATCCCCAACACAATTTGAAATGCCATTCAATCTGATTCTCCTTGGAAAGAAGCTTGTAACCTTGATTGACCATGTATATACCCGATTTGGTTGTAGCCCAATTTATTTCATCTTCATGCTATCTGAGAAGATAACAATTCTTTGAGATAAAATTTTTCTCAAGATGTCTTTTTGATTTCTAGGAAAGGGGTAGTCCTCAAAATTCTTCCATATCACTCTTGTAGAATTCATCACAACAATGTAATCCCAATATTTACTAATTTTTGGACCCCAAGTGTGTTTTAAATATTCTTTTTCTTCATGTTGGTGTATACCTTTAATCCTAGGCATATACACGTGTTTTAATGACACTTAGGCATTTTAGCACATGTTACTTTGAACATGTCAAAGTAGTTGGTCATTTTGTAGAGGTGTCAACTTGCATAGACACCTCATGCTATCTTTGTGGCTAGTTACTCGCCACAACTTCATGTAGAGGAGTCCTATCCTTGTTTCATGGAAATTTAGGTACCCACACTCACCTATTTATATTCACATCCTTGTTAATGCAAATGGGTCGATTCATTACAAACTCATGTGCTTTTTGTTTATTCCATGATCTTGTTTTCTACATGGTATTAGAGCATAGTGGATTAGCTTCAAGCTGTGTTTTCTTTGCTGTGCGAGTCACCCCTATCCAGTAGGAATCATGCTCCATTCTGTGAGGCATTCTTTTGATTTCGTTGTTTAGTTTTTTGGTTTTTAACATTGAGTGTTTGTTTGCTATGCTGGTGGTTTCAAACATCCATAGAAGGCATTATTGACAGGTTCAAAAGGCCACATAGGGCTGAGTTAGTGGCACATACTTCCACTACCCTCACCTCACATTGGAGGATCCACAATTTGGCCATCACCACATAAAGGGCGATGACGGTCCCTATTTAAACGCCCTTGCAAGGGCAATTTCAAGCTGCAGAAGCAACGTACAGTCTAAGTCATCCTTTGATGCCTTCAAAGACTTTCTCATAGGCACCATTATGCCCTTAACAAGCACCCTCACAATGCCTTTTTTCGCCATCAACTGGCCCTCATTTCAATGGCCAAATCTCACCCCTGTTTGGCCTACACAAGCCCTGTTTGCAACAACAAAAAAGGAGAGACGTCCATCAAGTTTTATGCAGTGAATAGTGTTACTATTTAGCTAACATAAGAAACTTGGGGGGGTGATGTCAGCAAGGGGGAGGGGGCACAATCTCAAAAACTTAAGCCCTTGGTCACATGGGGTTTTAGCCCCTAGTCGTGCATAGCCCAAGGGAGCTTAATTTTCTTCTCTTTACATTTTTTTTCTCCAACAAATTTGCATGCAAATTCATTTTTCCAAAAAATTTGCATGCAAATTTATTTTTCCAAAAAATTGGAAATTTTTTAGCTGAGGAAGGATTTTTTTTGTAAATGCAAAAATTGTAAATCCTATAACTTTTGCAAATCAACTCAAAATCGAGTGAATTTTTTTTGCAAAAGTGAATGATTTTTTTTTGCCAATCTAACTAGCCTAAAATCACACTAAAATGATAAAGGGCCTATTTATGCTATTTTTGGGTGACCTAATGCACTCCTTCTATAAAGTGCTAAATTTGGGAGGGGGGGGAATACATAATTAAGGGAGGGTCTTGTGTGTTCATTTTTCACAAGGCAATAACTTTAAAAAGTATCACTTTAATGGGGGGAATTAAGAAAAATCACACTCAACTTATAAAGTGCCACCTTACATAAAGTTCAATTAGGGATCTAACTAATCTGGGTTGCCTAATGTGTTGATTTCTATTGTCTAGTCAAACTAACTTGTTCTAATCATGGGATATGAAACTCACTCTTCTGTAATTTCAACCTAAACAAGGGAAACTATAAGTCTTGGTGTGAAGGCATCCTAAAATATCTCAGGATCCATAATCTCATACCCCATTTGTATGGACTTGTCCCTAAACTTGGTAAACAATCTCAGAAGGCAAAGTGGTTTAATCATCGTGATCAAATTGTTGGATTGATTAGTTTACATATCCCAGATGCCGCTTTGTATGCCATCATGGATATTGATTGTCCACATGCATTATGGATCAAAATTTGGGAGATATATGGAGACTTGAATGTTTCTCCATTCCCACATGATCCTGCCTTGATCACAACTCACATCCCTAAACACGATACAGAAATAGAATATTTCAGTGACATAGAAGAAGTCATCACTCCTATTGTTGCTTCATCAAATTCTAGAGTCACTTCCTCGAAAGCTTCTAGTGCTTCTTTACAATAGGATATAAGTCTTCCTAACATTACTGATTGGGACAGATTTCTACCTGACATCACTTGTCTGTTTGTAGAGTCTCGCATTGCTAACATGGAAGCACACATTGAGGACATTTGTCTTCTCTTCGATGACAGTTTCGATGAAGCTGCATCTCCATTGTCCACTTTAGATATTCATACTCTACATTGTCCTACATATGGTTCTAGATTGTCATCATCCTCATCTATTGCGCATGCACCTGATTTGTGAAGGCATCCTAAAACATCTCAGGATCCATAATATCATACCCCATTTGTATGGACTTGTCCCTAAACCTAGTAAACAATCTCAGAAGGCAAAGTGGTTTAATCATCGTGATCACATTGTTGGATTGATCAGTTTACATATACCAGATGCCGCTTTGTATCCCATCATAGATATTGATTGTCCACATGCATTATGGATCAAAATTTGGGAGAAATATGGAGACTTGAATGTTTCTCCATTCCCACATGATCCTGCCTTGATCATAATTCACATCCCTAAACATGATACATAAATAGAATGTTCCAGTGACATAGAAGAAGTCATCACTCCTATTGTTGCTTCATCAAATTCTAGAGTCACTTCCTCAAAATCTTCCAGTGCTTCTTTGCAACAGGATATAAGACTTCCTAACATTGTTGATTGGGACAAATTTCTAGCTGACATCACTTGTCTCTTTGTAGAGTCTCGCATTGCTAACATGGAAGCACACATTGAGGACATCTATCTTCTCTTCGATGACAATTTCGATGAAGCTGCATCTCCATTGTCCACTTCAGATATTCATGCTCTACATTGTCCTACACATGGTTCTGGATTGTCATCATCCTCATCTATTGTGCATGCACTTGATTTGATTATGGCATCCTTCGACATTGACATGGGGACAACTAAGCACTCGTTGAAGGCATCAACATGGGCAACATCATCCTTGGATCAGCTTCAGCATGATTCAAGATCATGCATACATCTTCTCGCATGGGAAGATATCCTACATCTTTAGGTGGTTTCTTTTCTTCCCAAGGGAAGGAACATTGTTCAGCGTTCTTGGATCTACATCTACATCCTTTGTCAACTATTCAATATCACTGCAGTAGGACATGTATTATGGGGGAGTCTCATAGACTTTCTCTCATTTTCTCTCCTATGGGGGAAATCTTTTGGGGGGGATTTCTAAGCCTTTCTTTCTTTTCTTTTTTGGAGGATAGTTTTTTCCCACTGGGTTTTCTATCTTTCTCTAGTTTTAGAGAGTTTGCATTGTAATTGAGTACCTTATCAGGCTTAATGGCTAGGACTCATTTTTCTTTTGCATTGTACATGGGTACATCACCAAGCTTATATCCAAGACCTATTTTTCATAAACTCACCTAAGCTATGCTTAAGGGGGGGTGTTGGTGTATACCTTTAATCCTAGGTGTATACACATGTGTTTTAATGACACTTAGGCATTTTACCACATGTTACTTTGAACATGTCAGAGTAGTTGGTGGTTTTGTAGAGTTGTCAACTTACATCAACACCTCGTACTATCTTTGTCGGTGGTTACTTGCCACAAATTCATGTAGAGGAGTCCTATCCTCGTTTCATGGAGATTAAGGTACCCACACTCACCTATTTAAATTTGCATCCTTGTTAATACAATTGGGTCAATTCATTGCAAACTCGTGTGATTCTTATTTATTCCATGATTTTGTTTTCTACACTTCATTTAGGTCAAATCTTGTTGATAATGGAGGGTGACCATTACAAGAGTTTTCCCAAAAGAGGGCTTGTCTCCCCTATGAACTATCTAGGTAATATATTATCACTAAATTAAAACTTCTCTTCCCTAAATTAAAAAATTCCACAATTTAGATCTAGTAGGAATATATTATCACTAACACTTTTATGTTTGAGATTTCAAATAGTGACTCATGTTACAAAAGAACTCTTCATCATGTCTAGAAAGAGCCTTGATCATGTTATGTACATGTTTGCATCAAGTAGAGATCTATTATTATATCAAATAGAGACTTGTTACCTTTTCCATAATTGAGAGGAGTCTTATCACATGGTTGTATCAAATGTGCCATATAACCTTTTTGCATCAAGTATGTAGTATCACCATATCACTTTTAGTACATGTAGAATTTCTAACCTTTTCCTCTCTCTACTCATTTTTCATAGATAGTTGGATTAACTTGCAATTTGTGTCTATTTTAGTTGCATGACATAAGGTATTATTTGTATATGTTTTTCTCTTGTTTAGGTTTATATGGAGCATTTACACTAAGGAGTGTACTAAAAGAATTAAAGAATGATTTATTATTTTATATGGATCCTATATCATTTTTATGAGTGTATGACTTTACTTTTCATATTGACTGATAATGTTCACATACTTTGAAATACATCCTCATAGTAGATTCACATGCACCTAGAAGTGGGGGTAAAATATAATGGTAAAATTAGCAGATCCATGCCGATTCCCATTTCATTTTGTGCCCACCTTGGGAAATGTCTTTAATATAATCACATATCAATAAGCGGCACACTGTCATGCTAGGTTTGGCTTATGCCTAGCTCTCTATCCATACTTATTCTCTCCTAGTTACATTCATTCCCACATATTAGCCATACATCCCTCATTTATTATACCCCCTTTGCACTTACATCAATATATTCATTGTTTGCCTCAAGATTTACCATTCTACTACCCCAAATTCATTTTTGTACCACTTAGGATTGATCTTGCAATGCACGACAATGAACTTCAAACTTAAAGGTTTAAATTTAAATTCCAACTTTCTTGCCCCTTTTCACTAGTTATTCTGAGCTAACTTGGCACACATTTTGTGAGATATGTTGGTATGTCTTGGTATTATAGGATTTCAATGTGCCATGAATTCATATACAAAATAAAGAAGAATAAGCAACATCAAGGAGAAATCATATAGAGAATACTTCAATTTTCCAAGGAATAAAAAATTGGATTTGCATCATCAACATATAGGCCACCTTGGTCATTTGTATATATTATCTTCAAATATTTTCTCATAGCTATAAAGTTGGTTAAACTAGGAGTTCGACTTTGTAGAACTTGAGCCTAGCAATCCAACATATTCTCTTAACATATTTATAAACACCACATAATCCTCGAAGAACATCAGATGTAAGATATTGGAGCAAGTGGGTCTCAAAAGTCCGTGTTTTACCAATTTAGATATGTGTATCATGATTCAAATTTGCAATGATCGAGATTGAACCCATGATGGTTGGGATTGACTCTTTGAGTTTTCTACACCTATTAAAATCTCAAGATAGTCATGACAATGGACATACTTTTTAAGATTGAGAAGAATTTGTTTTGCGCATAGTCAACTTTATCTCCACATCATCATTGTTAAAGCCAAGTACACAATTTCCTCCTATTTAATTATCACATTTATTATTCTATTTATCAACCAACTCCAAATTTAATTAGAATTAATTGTATAACTTCTACTTACCTTATTTATTTTTACCTTAGATTTATAAATACGAATGATTTATTTCCTTACAATAATTAAATTTTAAAAAAATAGAAGCATTTTAAATATTTAAAGCATTAAGTCTTGAGATTTTGTTAGTAAAATCTAAACGACTTTGAGGGAAGATATACCTGCAATCCTACGTTTAAGCTGAAGCACATACCCAAGTGAGAAATTTGCCAATTAAATAAGAACATTTAACCTCTTGCAAAGGAGGCACGCACACTTTCTGTTAACCGCGGGTGATTAAAAATATAATAGACAGGCACACTTTCTGTTAATAGCAGGATAATAAAATTTAATAGGCTCGGCACTCGTGGTTGTTGTTATCCCAGAGTGTATAAAAGGTTCCAAATGTATAGCTGATGCAGCTACACGGCAAACGATCGCTGTAACGCTCTGAATGATCTGTTGGTGGTTGTTTAATTCTGTTCAGACATGGGCAAGCTTGGAAGTAAATTATTTGGCGCGATCATATTATTAGGCTTGATCATTTATGTGTGGGCCCAGACACCATCAGCGGGAGGAGGAGCAGGAGGCAACAACAAATCTGATCCTCTGGATATCGTCTTATTTCAGGTAAATACCAGTCGACCTAAAACTGAGCAATGTTGGATTTAATAAGAATTCTAAAATATGGGGTGAATGGCAGGGGTTCAATTGGGAGTCATCGAAGAGCAGTTCATGGTACAACGTACTGAAAGGAGCAGCAAATGAGATTGCAGAGGCCGGTATAACAGACGTCTGGTTTCCCCCACCTTCTCAGTCTGTATCTCCCCAAGGTATGAATATATAACTTCAAAAAAATTACGTTTTAATTGTTGACTGCGTGTTCGGAACTGTCATCTGTTAACAACTTTTAGATATACGGTTTTAAGATCTATATGTAAACCCTAATTAAGCCAAGATTTGAGTTTACAGGTTATCTGCCAGGGAAGCTGTACGACCTGAACGAATCCAAGTACGGAACTTCCTCCGAGCTGCGGCAGGCAGTGGAGGCGTTCCACCAGAACGGAGTGCGGTGTGTAGGCGACATAGTGATAAATCACCGGACGGGATCAAAGCAGGACGAGAAAGGAGACTGGTGTATATTCGAAGGAGGAACAGATGACGAGCGGCTGGACTGGGGCGCCTGGGCCATTCCCATCAACGACAAACCATACTCGTGCGGTTCGGGCAACGCAGACACTGGAGACGACTACGAGGCCGCCCCCGACGTCGACCATACAAACCCGCAGGTGCAGCGCGAGTTGTCTGAGTGGATGAAGTGGCTCATGTCCGACATTGGCTTTGACGGGTGGAGGTTCGATTTCGCCAAAGGATACGCCGGGAATTTGCTGTCTGTATACCTGCAAAACACCAACCCGGCTTTCGCTGTGGGAGAGGTGTGGGATACACTTAGTTTTGGAAACGGAGGGGAGGATGCTCATCGGCAGAGACTGGTCGATTGGGTTCACTCCACCGGCGGCAGCTCTGCTGCTTTCGACTTTACTACCAAAGGAATTCTGCAGCTCGCTGTGCAGAAAAACGAACTGTGGCGTTTAAGGGACTCCAACGGCAAACCCTCCGGCATGATTGGCCTCTTGCCCGAGAAGGCCGTCACTTTCATTGACAACCACGACACGGGGTCTACGCAGAACTTGTGGCCATTTCCTGCTGATAAACTTTTGCAAGGATATACATACATTCTCACTCACCCTGGAGTCCCCTCCATTGTAATCTCTTATCTTGTCAATTATTGTTATTTAATTGATTTGTGTTGTGATTATGATTATAATTATAATAATGTTGGGGGACTATCTGTGTGCAGTTTTATGATCATTTTGAAGACATAAATTTGAAGGAAAGCATAAAAGAGCTTATTCAAATACGAAAGAGAAACAAAATCAACGCCAACAGCGCTTGCACCATCATAACCGCGGAGGCTGACCTGTACATGGCCAACATTGATCAAAGGGTTATTATGAAAATCGGAGCTAGATTTGATATCGGTAAGTTCAACCCGTCAAAAGAGTTCCAACTCGCCGCATCCGGAAACGGATATGCTGTCTGGGAAAGGAAGTCTTAACTTCCAAGTATTAATGTCATTTGATGTATGAAAATTCCTCTAAATAAATAAACTAGATGATATTCTGTTATATTCTCTATGTTCTTGCTTACATTGGGTTAAATATTCGGAGGCTCAAAATTCTCAATCACATTTTCCCCTTTCAAAAAGCGAGTAAATAACAAAGAGAACGGTTATTGCAAATACACATATGTATGTCTAAAATCTTTCATTCATATCCACACACACTACATCCTCTCATCGATTCCATCATATCTATATCTCACTGTTGCACCCTCTTTGTACTTTAAAGATAGTTTGCTGTCTCTGTCGAGTCAAATAACATTTCACATTGGAGAAACTTTATTCTGTGCTGCATCTGACTTGGAAAGAGGTTTCGTAGAGTTTGTTCAGATTAACCCAGAAAAGGTTTTTTATTTCACGAATGGGATGGAATAAATGAAAAAAAAAAGAAAAAAAGAAAGAGTGAAATAATGCAAAAGATTCTGAGGCACGCTTTGACATTAAATTGCAAGCAAAAGGTTGCCTCGTATAACAGTTTTAATGATAGATGTTCACTTGCCATGTCTGTTCAAAGTTCAAACTTGAGGGATTCGTAATCTAATGTAAGAAGCTCATAAAACATGAAACTCACTCTAAAGGCAGAGGCCCAAAATCATATTTTTTTTAATTAAAAATGTTTGAATTATGTTAAAATAAATAAGAGTAATATTTAAATTTTAAAAATAATCTTATTTTTCATAAAGGAGTTTGTAAGTGTAAGTTTAGCACTTTGTACTTGGGAGTCTAACGTTTAAAAGATGCTTATGTGGCTATTGGGTAACATAATAATAGAAAAAACTATTTGTATTAAAAGAACTGTATAAAATATTTATTTATTGTTTGTAAAAATAATTATTAAATTTAGAGAAGAGGTTTTGAAAAATATAAATCATTTTTTAAGAGAAATATATATTTCTCTAGAAAGAAAGATTAATGTTTTAACTAAATTTTTATTTTTAGAGACTCATTTAACAACAAAAAATGACTAGATCTAGTCTAAAATACAATCTCTAAACATATCTAGGAATTACTGCAAGATAATTATAATGTACAACATAATTAACATACAAATAGAAGATTAAAAAATTGATTCATGAACAACAAAATTAGTCAAAAATTGTTACCGCCTCTCATCTATGCACAATTTAAACTAGAACCACGCTAAGGGGTATTCAAATTCAAAGCAGAGCTAGCTTCCCTTGCTACTCATCCCATATGTTACATGCAAAATTCTAAACTCTAAACCTTGCTACTCATAGAGACCCAATTTGCACTGGTACATTTACTCTCACATCCTTGCTACTCTTACCAACCTTACCACCTATGTGGATAGTCACTTTAGATCGAGAACATGATGCTCAAGAGCTCTCCAAAAGATTTCAATTGTCAACATTGGCATAACCACATTACTAGGAACCCCAAACAACCATTCCCAATGCAAAGGAGCTTCTAATACTTAGAAAAAACTCTACAAAACTACTCTTGCATTGGCACTTTGTTTTAAAGGTTGATATCCTCCTTTACTACGTACATATAAGGATTCCTTTCCATTTTTCCACCTTTGGCCATCTCAAACCTTAGTTCCTCCCCATTTTTAAGGAAACTCCTTATCCTTGCACCATAGAGAAAGTAACATCTTTTTGTAAATGGCTCTCTCTCAAATTGTAGCCACCAATTTCACCTACAAGTATGTGGAGATGGACAAGGGTTAGTGTAAGCTAATGTTGGGCCATTTAGTACCCTTAAGTGGGAATGAAGATATTAAAAATTAAACATAAGTTAATTTTGTGTAACAAATCAAAGGGTTTATCCACAATTTTAAAAATGGTAATAGAAGTTATGACATTTTGAGTGTAATTTATAAACTACCAATTGATTCTTGAAAAATTTTATTTTATTTTCGTAAAAAACACATATTTACAAAGGCACTACTTAACATTTCAATGAAACATAAAGAGTAGTGCATATTTTAGGTGGTATTTTTTAGGAAAAAATATTTTCTCATAAAACCTTGTATGAATGTAATTGAAACATGTGTAGAGGGGTTAAATATTTTTATTTATTTTTCTTGAAAAAATTATTATTTTTTTTTAGTTTTGATTGTTTAAAAACATTAATGAACATTTTTTTGTTTAGCCTAACTTGGCATTAAAAAGTGAAATTTAAAATCTTCTTTCTTTTATTGTATATACAATGAACCATAGGATGGGCCTAAAATTTCAAATTTGAAAAATGATACATGCATTGAATGTTATGAGCCTTTTTCTATATATGTATATCTATATCTATTAGATTAGTATATTGTATATTTATAAAGGACGCCAAGCCTTGTAACTAAAAGCATCAATTGCAATATAGATAAAACTAAACCCCTGCATAAACAAGCCTATCAAGGGTGAAGTAGGTATCCATAGACACTATATATGCAAACTAACAAAATACCATAACCTATAATCACCACCCTTGCTTGGTAGAAGATATAAAACTAACCCCTAAGGAAGCTATGAAGCATAGAGTGGGCCCAAACTTTTAGATTTAATAAATGATACACGTTTTGAAAGTCACGAGTCTTTAATACATATATTGGTGATATATAAAAGGGCCCCAAACTTGCAACTAAAAGTATCAATTACAACATATAAAACTAAACCCTTGCATAAACAATCCTATCAAGGGTGGAGTAGGTATTCATAGGCAAAATATATAAAAGCTAAAAAAATACCATAACATATAACCATCACCCTTGACTAGTAGAAGATATAATACTAGCCCCTTAAGGAAGTTGTGACAAACCCAACAGGGCATACTAATGCTAGGAAAAGTTGTTTTGCAATGGTCATACATCCTACTATTAATGTCATTAGTTGAACGATTATCATAGTTGGGCCCTCTATCTATTCTAACACATCAAATTTTATACCTTTAATAAACTTTACTCACCTAACTAAGTGAACCTTCTTGTTATGCTTTAGCAATGGTAGCATACAACCAGTTGAAACCTCTAGCACGCCCTTGTACAATGGCACAACCAAGTTTCTATTAGCCATGAGCATATCCTAGTGAAATTCTAGTTGGGTTTACACATCTTTCATCAATCCCTAAACCTCCTCATGCCTCTTTAATAAATCGACACCAAATCCACCCTCCTTTGCTATCTTAAGACCATGCTCCTAAAGGGGATGGACTTCCTCCTTTATTCCCTCTTTCAATTCCTCCCATTCCTAGCATTACTTAACAAGTAGCTCTAAAAGGATATCTCTTACCTCTAATGACTAATCTTTTGCCAACAATTTAGCTTTAAAATCCTCTAAAATTGAAGTACACATGCACAATAGCCTATTATATTCTATGCCATTGCTAGTAATAACTTTGAAGTTCACCACAATAGAGAAATTAAAAATCTTCTTTAATCTATGATTTGAGACAGGCTTTGGCATAATTGGTTCTAAAATCTACTCCTATAGCCATGAGAGCAACACCATCCAAAAACCACAACACCCACAAAAAAGCCCCAATAGAAATAACACCAAGGAATATTGTAAACCATAAGAACATAGTACAAATGCCTAAAAATCACATATGTATTATAAATGAATTGAAACATTCACTCCCTCTCATAATGATATGATAATCTAAAGGCCACTCCCATATCCAATGTATGCAAAAAGGCCACAATCACTTTCTATCTGCCATTGAAAACATATTAAGCTTAAACACCCATAATGGCAAGCCTATGAAAAAATACAAAGGGAGAAAGTATTCACAAAAATTAATCACCATTTATGATTTTGGCAAGATATTGTCAGCCATTAATGTATCTACTTTTAATTGATGAGAAATTTTACAGTTCAACACTTTTATTTGCCAAATTTCTACCTTATTCTATTCCCAATACTAATGGACCAACATAGCTTTCTCAAATTTACTTTTGCAAATTTATTTTTTTCCAAACTTGCTTTGACTTTCCAATTATGATAGAAGGCTTTTTCTAATGCATTCATGAAAATTTATGAATTGATCTCTACCACAAGATTCAAACATCCTTCTACATACATGGCTTTCATTCTTGTTAGAAGATCCTATCATTCTATCTTATTAATAATTTCTATCTCAAATAGGATGCACCCTTAACACAAAGGGACCTTGAGAGTCATGAAGCACATAATTAATACTCATCAAAATGGACTTGTCCCACAATACTGTGTCCCACTTTTTGGCCAATGTAGGACATTTAAATCAGTATTTTTAACCAAATTTTCACTTTTTGACACCTATAGCAACTAAACCATTAAGAATTTGAAGATGATGTGAACTAGTGACTTTTGAGAATTCATGTGTAGATTCTAAATGTATTTTTAAAAAAAAGAAATAATTTGTGATTTTTTTACATTACTTTTAATAACTTATGATTTTTAATTAACAACATTTTTAGACAATGGCATTCATACCATACAACATAACTTTTTTTTATAGAAAGGATAAAATTATAAATTTTTAAACATATATTTGTAACACCAATATCTAGTGCGTAGATATTTTTTCATAATTTGTTGTTGTATATTTTTTAAAATTAATTTTTGAAGTGAGATTAATTATAATTCAAACATAAGTTTATACCATACAACATAAGTTTTTATGTATTTATCCAAATTAACTTCTTGTTTTTTTGTTGAAAAAAGGACATCAATACCTAGTGCACAAATATTTTTTAGAATTTTTTTCTCTATTTTTTATTTTTCCATGCATGTGGAATAGAGACATTGATGTTCAATGAAAAACCTGCGTTCACTAGAAAATAGAAAATAAATATAAAATCAAATGAAACATATTCAAAATCATACTTTTTGGAAAGCTTATACTAAGGGATACATATTTACAAAATAGAATTTCTAAATGACGTAATTTGATTCCTTAAAAGGTGAAGCAAAATTGTTTTTTTGTTAGCATTTTGATAGGTATGGAGGAGACTCCATCGAGGGTTTGATTTAAGACTAGGGGGTTCTTTCCAATGGGATTTGATCTAATGGGGTTTATCTAACCCCCCTTCAATTAAAACCCTTTAGATGGAACCCCTCAAGGCCTAAATCATTATTTTTTCAAAAAATATGTGATTTCAGATAAAAATCAGGATGTCACATAAGTGGGACACACTATTGTGGCAGTACCCACTGAGATTCACTCTCAATGCACAATCAGTGTTCAATTTTATCCCTTTCTTTAGCGATTTCTATTTCTCTTTTCTTCTCTATATCTATTATGTGTATAGACATTTTGTATTTAAAAATAATTATTAATTATGTAATAAAGTTTTAATTAGGAAAAATTACATTTCCAACTAAGAAGATAAAAACCAACTATGTAACTACACGAAGTTCCCACTAAATTGTGACATAAGCCCTTTCATGATAGCATAGTCAATTTCTCTAGGTTCCAAAGTGACCCAAAGTACCATAAATATGATTGCCACAAGCATCTAAATGTAATGCAATAGGAATCATAGGTACTAAAAGCATCCATCTCTATGTCTCTATACAATGGACATGCCAATGCACCATGATGGCCAAAAGGCCAACCAAACAGAATCCACAACCCCATGGCATCCAAAAAAAAAACTCTTCTATAACAAGACACCAAAAGTACACCAAAGATCTACACTTTTACTTTCTATGCAAGATATAGGTACATAGAACCGATAAAATCTACACACATGTGACACTCCAAAGGTGATAGAAAAACATGGCCACTTCTTTAATTGAAACCAAAGAAACCACAAAATTCATAGATCTCAAATAGTGCATCATACAAATTCAACACCACCTTAGTAACATTCAAACCAAAGAACCAAACACTAGGTAGATTATCTACAATACTGACATCATATCAAAATCTAGATCAAAAAAATTACAAATCCACCACACTTTAGGAACTAAAAAAGTAGCTCCACAAAATTGTTAAGTGACTAATCACATACCAACACTTCCACACTTGAGAAAGTGGTAAAGGCTTCCTCCAACCATGGAAAATACATGCATGGGATTCTAAAATTGTCTCAATGTAGAAAACCCTTAAGATTTACAATCTAATACATAGTCTCAACAGATCCATAAAACCACTTATTATGATTAACATGTAAAACTGATAAAACCATACATGTCAAATACATACATGTAAATATAATTCCATTAATCATCAATGAAACCCACAAATCTAGAAAAATCAAATTTGTAAACTAAAACAATAGAATATCATAGATATGCATGACCATAGATTTCTATCAAAACATTACAAAAACCATAGATCTAAACAATAGGAATATGCAACATGCAAGTACAAATATCTTAACTTGGACTAAGGGGTTGTAGTTTAGTGTTTCGGGATTTAACTGTGTGCAAGTTTTCTCCTCAACATTTTGGATCATTATATTTCTCTTCTCTTGCTCTTTCTCTTGATGATGGATCATGGAGTGTGATCCAAAATGTTGAGGAAAAATCTTGCACATAGTTAAATCCTGAAACACTGAACTACAATCATTATGGACTGTATAAATTTGAAGTTGACTAAGGGGTTATTCAAGAACTCTAGGCCACCAAAAGAGCCAACTCCATGACCTCCACCAAATACATGCAAATAGAAGAACTAGGTTGTCTAGGAGCTTATGGATCATGAAAAGACCAACTTCATAACCCACACGTATCTTGGGGAAAGTCATCTAGTGTTTTACCATGCTAAGGGTTAAAACCAATCACCTAATATAAGCATTCCAATTAGTAGCCAACATAAGTTGTGCTTACTATCAAATATAATCTCCAAGTCAACACCATGCAACATGAAAAAACATGACCAAATATAAGATCCTCCACCTTGAGCATCCAAAGCCCAATGTTGGTTCTGTTGAATCTCTATGCTATTTAACAAGTGCTTGTCATACTATTTCCTAAAAATAAAACAAGGTCCACTACAAAATTTGCACTCAATAAAGAAATAATATAACAAGGAGAACAAACCCTCATACACACAAAACTAGGTTATAATGCATTCAACAACATGAAAGCACATTCAACCCACATACAAATAAATGAAAACAACATACAAGCACATGCAACCTAGAAAACCATCTTGACTCTAATATTAAATGTAAGGAAAAATGCCCATAAACCCCTTAGAAATTAAACTCAAAATAAAGTTAGACTACCAAACATGTATTTATTTCCACATTGCCCTACGATAAGAAATTTATATAAATCAATCTATAAAAAATTTAGCAACATAATGCCATGTAAAAATAACATTTAGAAAGGAAACAAGGAGAGAGAGAATGAAAACTTGTCTAGGTCAGGAAGACTAAAATATTGAAATTGTCATGACATCATAAGTTAAATGTAGTTGACCAAGTGAAACTATAGGAATATGATAGTATCCAAGTTGAGTTGGGGTGGGTGAAAATTATGATAATATTCATTGCAAACATCAATTTATTGAAACTATGGCCATAGTAATGCATATGTTTCTGTATGCATTGTCAGTTCACTGTATCTAGATTGCACAACCTATCAGAAATCATACTTAGCTAGAGGGTATCTAGGGTTGTATGATTGATAGAGTTGTGTAGGATACAACACTATGAACTTGGAAAGGCAAATTACCACTGGTCACCTTTGGTCTATATTCCTCGTGAAGGGTACGGCCACTTTCCTATGTGGAAGATGTGTGGGAGACCGCCAGTTTGTGGATGGAGGTAAATCACTGGAAATATACTCTCTCTCTCTCTAGCAAAAGACATGCCGAGGCTTGTGATAAAGATGTCAAATTTGTGGATGCAGTATATCCTTTAGACTTGTGTTTATTGAGATTGGGTAAAACATTATCTATTGCAGATATTTGTAATTGTAAAGACAAAAATGTCATCTTTGAATATTATATTATGTTCCTTATTTCAAGAAAGAAATCTTGTAAATGTAGTTACTTGATTATATGTTGAATAAAAGAAAAAATTTCTCTATCTCATTTTTGTCTTGTTGAATTACTCTATGATAAAATTCTTGATTTTACTTTGTTTTTAGAACGTGGATGTTACAATCTGCATGACCCAAATGCTAAAGAAAACTTCTAGAAAATAAGTCTTTTCAATTCAATCACTCACCAAGTTTGCACAAGTAACTAGAAAATACTAGTCCTGGTGATAAAAATAATAAACAAATACATTGAAATGTCTAGATTTGAATGATTAAAACTAGAAATGGAAATAAGTAAAAAAAGAGTAAACACTTGTAAAACTCCATGTAGTTGGATGTCTCCAAAATACCTATAGCCAAAAGACAAAGGAAGAATGGTTGGGGGTATTTGGTATCTTGCCTTCAGGTGAAGCGCCTATGTTGGTCTTTTGACCTCCATGGACAATCAATATTGGAAAAATAATAAACAAAAGTGTGTTCTCTTACATCCTAAGTGTGTCTAGGAAAATATCAACAGTGACAAATAAATAAAATACAAGTATGAACCCCGGTCTATAGGGAAGAATAACCTAGAGTGGGTAAAAAGATAAACAAGGTGGTGGTCTACACTAAAAGATTTTCTAATAGATAATGGAAGATGTAATATAGAAATTGTAACAATATCATTCAAATACAATGAGAACAATATTACCAAGCTCACAATGTATAAGAGAGGTTGCAATCTCTTTGGAGGATTTGATAAATGTGCAAACAACATGATACCTTTATGAGAGCCTCAACATTAGCAAAGCTACAATAGTGGGTTCAATAGAAGATGAGAAAGAGAGATGTTTGAGCTAAGAGAGAGTACTAAAAAACATATAATGGAGAGACAAAGGTAAAAGACAACCAAGGAGCCAAAAGAAGAGGCAAAACTTTCAAAATTAATTTTAATAAAGGAGAGAGGGAAGTTGAAGGGTTATATTTTCTTGTAGAGGTATTTTTGATAGATGAGCATTACCATTGAGAAAAAAATGAATCTAGATGGGAAAGCAATAGTTCATATTTTGAATTTTTTTAGGATGCTAGTGCATCGTGTAGATGTCTATACATCATGCTCATGTACAAAGGAAATTCTCTAGAATTCTACACGTGTTTCTAGAACAACATGAAGAATAAGAATGTGATATAGAATCTTTGCAAACCTTGGTGAGGGAAAACATGTTGTAATGTCCACTCCTGATTTTTTTAAAATATAATGGAACAACTAACACAGAAATTCAAAAAACTCATAGAAACATCATACCCATGAAACTATGATGTTATTTTAGTGCTTAATCAATGGAAAACATGAGGGTGCAACAAAGAATAATTGTTTCCACACATACCTAGATGAAGAAATCATTGAAAGATCAATATTTTTAAATACCCATGTGTTCTAAATAAGTATAGGTCTGATAACAATGTCCAGATACTGCAAGTTGCTACAAGTCTACAAAATGACTGCTACAACAAACTAGAGCTCACAAAATTGATTCCAAATACCTCCAAGTAGCATTTCTCACCTCCACACATGATGGAACTTTGTTTGTAACCCCTAAGTACCTCCAAAACAACTAGAAAACCTTATAAAACCTAGGCACTTTGCCCTAGAAACCTCATGCCCTATTGGTATAGTAGTATGACATTCTAATGGGGTTTATTTCAGTTTGCAAGGTCAGCTCCAAAATCCTTCAATTTGATTGACAAGTCTTCTCAATTTCCCCTTCAAAATATTATTTGAAGAATCTCAATATTTTTCCCTTCAAACACTTACACCATGAACTGAAATCTCTACAATGAAGCTCAAGCATAGTTCCTATATGAAACCACCTACAAATCAACTAGGGAGGATCTTTCACCATTGTAGTTGATGTCCTTCATGAGGGTTTTCATCTTCACAAAGCTCTTGGATGAACACAGTTCAAACCAACAATAACCTGTTATCAAATTCTCCATCATAAGTTGCAAATAAGCTCAAAAAAAGGATTTTATATTTCCTGAAAAACCCCATGCCCACCTTGGGAAAATAAAATATTTACTTTAAAATCCCATATATCTCCCATTTGGATGCCCACAAGAAAAATATATAAACTTTTACTTTTTATTTAAATACATAATCACTTGTGCACCCACATAATAAAAAGTCACCTTTAAATATTTTAGTAAATGCTAAGTTAAATATTTAATTGAACTTAATAACATTAGCACCTATTAAAAATAACACTTGTCTTGTAGAAAACATCGTAAAGGCATCAGATGCCAGAACTGAGTGTGCCAAGCTGAAGCTAACACTAAGAGAGAATGTTGATGCTGGAACAGTTACTTACTATAAATAGCCATATGCTCCAAGAAATGTGGAGTGCGGACTGGGTGTCCAAAAATGCTTCAAAAAGTGTCACCATGATTCTCTCAACAAATTGAGTTATTCTGCAAAGAGGAAGTCTACATTAGCTATGCTAACCTATCTCCAAGGACTATGGAGTTCCCTAACCAACCTCATTAGCCTATGAGAACCCAAGGACTAGGCTAATGATCACCAAGATGACTAGGCTAGAGAAGGGGACATCACAATCTTCCCTTCCTAGAATTTCTTGTTCCCAAGTAATTGCAAATTTGGATGCTAGAAGATCTACTCTCTCTCCCATGTAGCATCCTCAACCAACAAGTTCTTCTTCTTCACAAGATACTCTCTAATAGTCCTCATCCATGGAGTGCACTCCCTAGAATCGATAATAGCCTCAAGAGTTAGAATAAGCTTCCCTTCCTTTCCCAATGGTGGTAACTCAAAAGAGGGAACCACATTATGTCCAAGTGCCTTTTTAAGGCATGATACATGAAAAACATTATGCACTCTACTGTTTGCTGTTAACTCCAACTCATAAGACACTTCTCCAATCTACTTGGAGATCTTGAAATGGCTATAGAACCGTGGCTTAAGCTTCTGTGACCCACTCTTCTTTAGAGTGGACTGCCTATAGGGCTGCTGCCTTAAGTAAACCATGTCACCTACCTCAAATGGATGCTCAATACAATGCTGATTTGCATGCAACTTCTATTGATTTTGTGCTTGCTACAAGTTTTCTTTCAAGGATTTCATTATGTCCTAACTTTCTTGCAACAAATCCTTGGCCTTAGGCACTCTACTATCTCCAAACAACAAGTCAATGAAGCTCAAAGCTTCCTATGCGTACAATTCCATAAATGGTGACATCTTAATGGACATGTGGTAAGTAGAATTATAACAGTACTCACCAAGGTGAAATCATCTCACCCATGCCTTTTGCTGCCCTAAAATGTAATTTCTAAGGTACCCTTCCACCCACTTGTTCACGATCTCCATCTACCCATCTATCTGTGGGTGATAGCTAGTACTAGGAGTGAGCTCAACCCCACTCAATGTGAAAAGTTCCTACCAAAAGAGACTCAGGAACTTGCTGTCCCTGTTGCTAATAATGCTCCTAGATATCCCATGCAATCTAAATATCTCTCTAAGCATAAATAAACCACCTGTGTTGTTGTGTATGCTGCTGAAATAGCAAAGAAATGAGCAAATTTGTTCAATCTTTCTGCAATAACACATATAGAAAATGAGTAGAGAATAAAATACTTCTAGGTGGGAAAATGAATATAATAAGTGGCATAAAGGGAAACTGACATTAGATCAAGCAGAACTTTTTTGAATTATAATGACAGCCCAAAACTGATAAATGTCACTATTAGACAAAATAGGCTAGGCAAAGGGAAGACATAAAGCACACAACATTGAATGGGGAAGTAAGCCTTTTTACAAAAAGGTTATTAGGAAATAGCTAGGAGAATATAGAGAACAACAAAGGAGGCCACCAAAATTGTTTGTTCTAGCATCCCATCCCAAACAATTACTAGGAAAACCCTGAAACCCACAAAGGGAGCAAGATCTTTATGTCCAAATTCTAGAATCACTACTCAAAGGGAGGATGGAAGAACTCAAGGCATTTGCATTATTTGGTAAGTTCTAGAAAAAATTCATTCTAAAATCTACTCTAGTTGAATGGATAGAAGAAAATTGGCCTGATATCGAAGAGTTAGTCATCAATTACACATTCTTTAAAATACATAAATGGGAGAGCTTATTGATCACTTTTAATTACACATTCTTTAAAAAATGTACAATTAGTTCAATAAGGTGTATAAATAAAATGATTTAATCCATTTTAACAAATTATTTAGACTTTCAAAAATTATTTACAAACAAAACATTTGGAATCAATTACTTCACTTATTTGTAATGCATACCATGATTACATTATTAATTCAATTAAATTGGAGATCCTAAAAACTTCACCAATCAATCTTGAGTAGCTTCATAAAATGACCATTATTTTTCTATAGAACATATATAGTGCATAAATTACACTCTAAAATCTTGTATGTTTAGAAATTACTATACACCAACTATTGTATTTTTTATCAAATATTCTCTAAATAGGGAAAATGGTTGTCTCTAAGAACCTTAGTTTTAATACTAATGTCCTTTAAACAACTAAATCCAAACCAAATAATATTGAAATAAAAATGCATAATTAGAGATTTACAAGGAAACATGATAAAGGCAACCTCCAAGAAATTGTAACTTAGTACAATTAATGAAGAAATAGTTGAATCCTTCATATTGGGTGTAAAATTGGTAAAATAATGCAAATCTCAAGTTAATTTTGATTGAAGGCAACTTTATTCCAATAGTACTATGCATTTGAAAGAGGAAATTGACTAAATGGAGAATAATAACATCTTAATTGAGCCTTGGGAGATATTCAACAACCTATCTTCATTCACAATTAGCCATTGGTACCAAGAGGGGAATAGTGTAGTAAATTTGTTATTAAACCAAGGAATTGATAATTATAAGGAAATAATTACCAATGACGATATAAAATACTAGTCATCAAATACTAGTCAGACATAAGAAAAATATAGGAATAACCCCCCATCTCATATAATAATGAAGATTCATGAGATGATGCAACCATCATTTGGACACAAGGAGAGATATGAACTTAGCATAACTTAAAATTAATGCTCACATAATGACCTTGTACCACACATTCATATCTGCATGTTTACAATTGTTGTCTATCATAGTGTTTACGATTGAGAGCAACATCCTATCTATATCGTGACAATTAATTCCATTCAAAGGATCTCTAGCCACATTTTTAGGAACAAAGGAAGGAGGTCGCATGGATCCATCCATAATTCTTAGAGGGGAGCACCGATAAGTGACCTTTCTAGGAGAAATAAAAGAGGCTAGAATGAAAAAGCTCTTCTAGCAAGGTGGAAATATTTTTGAAGATACTCAAGAGGCATTTGGATGGGATTTGATTTTTGGAGTGGTCTTCTACAAGGTAAACTCTAACATCTCATTCATATTTGTTTCTAACATCAATATAATCACTAGTGACAAAGAGCTCACAAAAGCAATCGAGAAATGTCCTATATTTGTAAAAGAACAAAATGGGCTTGGAGGAAGAGGTGGATCGACCACCATGGACAATTATACCTTCCCTCCCATTAATTGGTTAAGAAAATTCTTTTGGATGGCTTCTATTAGAATTTTTATAGCCATAGATCAAGGTGGCTATTACACACAAAGGGAGTGGTAAATATTTAGGATTTTTTCAAGGGATTAACATGCTTTATAACCCCACCATTGATGCATTTGAACTCTATGCACCAAAAAAGTCCTACTCACTCCAAGAGCATTTTAATCCCACCAAGGTACGAAAAAGCTATAAGTTAAAAAAGCTATTGGTTCATTACCTACTCTTTAATTTAAATTAAGGACTCTTTTTGTCTAATAAATCATAAAAATATTACTAGATATTTAATAGAATAGAAAAAATTCATATACAAACTAGATATAACTAGAAATGAAAGCCTTAAGAAACATACTTTCTGAATATTAAAAGTGAGTAATATCATGAGAAAGAAATTAAAAAGTTAATACATAAATAAACCTACATTTAGTGTTCTTAATAACTTCTCAAGATATTCATAACAATTCCATTACCAATTTATTGGGTTAACATTACCATCATTTTTACATTACAAAATCAACAACTCTTCCAAAACCTAAACCTTACTACATCTATAAAACTTACAAACCATGATTCATATTGATTCCAAATATTTCCTTAATTGGAGTGTTCTAATTGTGAATAATCATAGATACATAAAAACATATCAACACTTGTGTCTATGTCTTGAGAATACTTTCCTAGACACATAAAAACATATCAATGCTTATGTCTTGACTAATAAGCATTCAATCATCAAATTTTCATTCTTTTTGAGTAATAAGCATTCAATAATCAATTTTTCATTCTTTTCAAGGGAACAAGAATATTCCAAAGAGAACATGAGTAAAAAATGTTAAATAACTAAAGTAATGTGAAATTATGGGTTAGGGATTTCGTTCTTCTTCCATTGACAATTCATATCTCTTAAAATAACTAAATAGAAAGCATTAGATGGGGGAGTCTTATGGACAAGGATTTCCCTTCTTACTATCATATTTAAACAATTTTCTATAATTTCTCTCATTAAAATCATCAAAGTTTTTTTAAGTTAGCATCATGTTCTACACTTAAAACTACCTCTTAATAAATCAAAATAAATTAAGAACAAACAATCAATTTAAAGTATTCTTGTGTAACACAAGCATATTAAGGTACTCTCAGTTTATTTGTTTTCTTGTGTAACACAAGCATATTTAAGTGAGATGGGATAATATTCAAAACAATGTCATCTTAAATGAGAAAAGGTAATGTATACTTTTAAACTAACAGCAAATAATTTTTATAATTATATAAAATAATATTTCAAATTTACAAAAACAAATCTTTAGAATTGTCATAATATAATTTTTGAGATCCATAAAAAATATATTTTTTAAAAATATAAAAACTATAATCACAAGGCATATATAATACCTCTAATAAATAAAATAATATTTTAAATTTATAAAGGCCATATAATGTAACATTTCAAATTCATAAGAAAGATAATATTTTCCAAGAATTTATTAGAACTTTAATCACATAAAATTCAGTTATTCTAAATTAATAGATAATTTAAGTCCAATCACGCCCATGGAATAGTATCCTCATCCTCTTCTCACTTGGAGTGGCAGAAGATCCTCTTCTTTGGGGTAAGCCTTGATCCACCTCTACTATGCCTACGACATGAAGGTGGTGAGTGTGATCTTGCAGTTTTTAAATTAGAACTTCTATTAGTGTGCTGGTTAACATATTGATTGTTTATATAGAGTTTCGGATCTTCACATTCATTACAACAACGTAGTGGAAACTCAAACTCTTCCTTATTAACATAACCAACTGAAGTCGATGACTTTGGAAGTCTACGCGCAGGTTGTAACTGTTGGATATGAAACCCAACGGTCACCTCGTCCTTTTGTGGTGACTCTTAATTTTCAGCTCCTTCTCTTGGTGGATATTGTAATCTATAAAAGCATATGTATATGCTGTTGTAAACAGCATCTGAGAACAAACTAATATAAGAGTTTTCCCCTGCTTTGTGGACGTAGCCATACATATGGTGAACCACGTTAAATATCTTTGCACTGTGTGATTGTTTACTGTTCTTTTCTTTTTCGCTGTTCCATTGTTTTAACAATTGGTATCAGAGCTTGGGTAAGGAGCTGGTTAAGAAATTCGTGACGAATTTTGAAGAAATGGAAGAAGCGGACAAGTGGAGAATAGAGAAGTTTTCAGAGCAGAATTTTGGGCTTTGGAAGCTACAAATTCATGCCGTGCTAATTCAAAAAGACTTAGCTATCACGCTGAAAGGAAAAGAAGCAAAACTGGAAAAGATGACAGATGACGAATGGGATGTGTTGGATCAAAAAGCAGCCTCTACAATCATCCTCTCGCTGTCCAGCAACGTCTTACTTAATGTTGCAACAGAAACCTCGGCAAAGCAGATCTGGGACAAGCTTTGCGACATGTATGAAACGGCATCTGCAACCAATAGGGTCTTCTTGCTAAAGAAGTTGTTCAACCTGAAAATGAAAGAGGGAAAAATATTTTCAAATCACTTGAACGAATTCAACATTGCAATCAGCCAACTAGTTTCTGTAGAAATCAATTTTGATGATGAAATGAGGGCTATGCTACTCCTGTGCTCGCTTCCCGATAGCTGGGATAATGTCGTGATGACAATCAGTAATTCAGCACCTGGGAGAAGAGGATCTGAAAACAAGGAAAAGAAAGCATTGTTAAAATTTGACGATGTTGCTGCCACCCTCCTCAACGAAGACATGAGGAGAGGACAAAATAAAATATCCAGTGAAGCCTTAGTTCTAGGCAATAGGGGAAGAACCCAAGATCGAGGAAAACAAAACAGGAGAAGATCTAAATCAGCGAAGAGATCAAAGTCAAGAGGACGGAAAGAAGGTTGCTGGTTTTGCGGAAAAGATGGACATGTCAAGAAGGATTGTTGGCATTACAAGAAAGCTCAAAAACAGCTGAAAGAAAATGAGATTAACATGACTCTTGAAGATGATGGAGGAGCTCTTGTCTTGGCAGCAAGTGAAGCTGAAGCCGACTCATGGATTTTAGACTCCGGCGCCTCCTTTCACGCAACTTCAAATCGGGATGCCTTCCAAACATATCAAGAAGGAAAATTTGGCAAGGTTTATCTCAGAGACAATGAGCTGTGCGAGATTGTCAGCAAAGGTGATATATTGCTACAATTAAAGAATGGAAGCAAGTGCTACTAAATGATGTCAGACATGTTCCTAAACTTAAGAGGAACTTGATTTCAGCTGGACAACTTGATGCGCAAGGCTGCAGCATCACTTTCTCTTCCAACATTTGGAAAGTAACTAAAGGCGCTTTAGTTGTTGCAAAAGGCAGTAAATCAGGATCTCTTTATGTGCTCGAATGTGCCGCTGAAGTGGGAGCGGTGATGGCTGTAGTTGACAGCAGGACAGAATTGTGGCATAGGAGACTTGGCCACATGAGCAAAAAGGGAATGGAAGTATTGCTCAAAAGAGGCCAACTTTTTGGTTTACAATTAGCAGATTTGGAACTTTGTGAGCATTGCATTTACGGGAAACAAAGGCGGGCCAGCTTCTCCAAAACCAGACACGACAAGAAGGCAAAACCCTTGGAACTCGTGCATTCGGATGTCTTTGGTCCCACAGAGGTAACCTCCATTGGAGGAGCAAACTACTTTGTAACTTTTTTAGATGATTGCACCCGTAAGCTTTGGGTTTATATGCTCAACAGAAAATCAGAAGTGTTTGCAAAATTCAAAATTTTTAAGGCTGTTGTTGAAAATCAAATTGGGAGCAAAATTAAATGTCTTAAAACTGACAATGGGGGGGAGTTTTGCTCTTTAGATTTTGATGCTTTTTGTGCAGACAACGGCATTCAGCACATCAAGGTCGTACCATTTACACCTCAGGAAAATGGTGCAGCCAAAAGGATGAATCGCACGATTCTAGAGAGGGCACGTAGCATGCTCTCAAATGTTGGTTTAAGTAAAGAATTTTGGGCTGAGGCAATTAACACGGTGGTTTATTTGATCAACCGAAGTCCTTCTACTAAGCTGGATTTTGATATTCTGGAAGAAGAGTGGTTTGAAAAGAAGATCTCTTACCATCACCTCTGGGTCTTTGGCTGCGAGGCGTTCGCTCACATTCCAAAAGAAAAGTGAACAAAATTGGATTTCAAATCCAAACGATGCATCTTTGTCGGTTATGGGGAAGAGCAATACGGTTTCAGATTGTGGGATCCTGTTGCAAAACAAATCATTCGCAGCTGTGATGTGATCTTCAATGAAAAAGTGTTTCCTGCCTTGCAAGAACAGAGGGCATCTACAAAAGAATATATTTCGCTAGATGACAATTTCAGTGGGTGTGATTCACAGTCTCCACATCAGTCACTAGCAGCTGGAGGCAATTTTCAGTCTTCAAATGAAGTGGGAGCTCTGCATCCCGCACAACATTCAAATGCCAGAATTGGTATAAATAACAGTGATGGAAGTATAGGAAGGGATTTAGTCCCTTACCAACTACAGACAGAGAGACAAAGCTCATCTGTTAGAAATACACCCACGTGGGCTGAAGAAGGTATAGGCTCACAAGTTGCTACGCACATCCAATTGCCGCCCTTGCCTGGAACACAGCTTAATAATTGTATTCCCAATGGTGAAAAATGTGCCACACAGCCTGTGGAAACTCTAATGCAATGTTCAAAAGGTGAATTTTTTGTGACACAGTCAATGCAAACAGGGAAACCACATGCCACGTCCCCTTTTAATAGTCACAATTCATACCAAGTCCCTCCTACGTAGCCTGGAGGAAGCCTCACGCCATCAGAAAATATGGAGTTAAGATGCATTCAATCACTGCCAGTTGAATATCCAACGCAGCTTGTAGAATATCCCACGTAGCCTGCAAAATGTTCTACGCTGCTAGTCAGAAACAATATACAGACTAATGAAGGGTGTTCAAATGTGTTCCCTCACCCGCAGCCTCAGGAAGGAGGTCAACAGTCTCAAAACAATGTAAAAGGTATCTCAATGCAGCTAGTGAATGTTCCATCATTGCCATTTACAGGATCAACAGAGCAAATGCAAACCACTTTAAATCTGCCGTCCCCTATGTTTTCTACGCCCTCTCATCATAGAACACAGTCAACATACGTTGATGCACAGCAAAGAGGTCTTTTTCCCATGCCACCAGTACGAGAGTTACCAGTATTAATGGACAAGGTAAACACTCAATTCGACAACTCATCTACTTCTATGAGGAACAATACAGAAATACAGGACAGTGAGGTTGAAAAACAGAGGAATGTTGCTAGTGAACAGAGCATTGCACAGGGCAATATACAAGGGCAAATTCCTTCACTGAGGAGGTCTACCAGAGAGAGGAAACCTCCTCCAAAATTTCATGACTATCAATTGCTCGTTGCTGACATATCAGAACCAAATACATTTCGAGAAGCTTGCAATGACAGGGACAGTGAGAAATGGATGGCAGCAATGAAGGATGAAATGGACTCTCTAATGGCAAACCATACATGGGATCTGGTCCGGCTTCCACCTGATCGCAAACCTTTGAAGAATCGGTGGGTCTACAGAATCAAAGAGGAAGAAGGCGGCACAAAACGCTACAGGGCCAGACTTGTTGTGAAAGGATATGATCAACAAAAGGGAGTGGACTTCAATGAGATTTTCTCACCAGTTGTGAGAATGAACACAATTCGAGCTGTTTTGGGTTTGACAGCAGTTTATGACCTTGAGCTTGAGCAACTCGACGTCAAAACCGCTTTTCTCCACGGTGACATAGAAGAGGAATTGTACATGCATCAGCCAGAAGGTTTTGTCAAGCAAGGGCATGAAAATCTGTTTTGCAGATTAAAGAGGAGCTTGTATGGGCTGAAACAAGCCCCAAGGCAGTGGTACATCAAGTTTGATAACTTCATGATGGAAAATTAGTTTACGCGCTCTAAATCTGATCCATGTTTATACTACAAGGTTTTGCCAAGTGGTGAATTTGTTTTGTTGCTACTCTATGTTGACGACATGCTCATTACCGGCACCAACATGAGAGTCATTGCTGATTTGAAGCAACTCTTGGGAAACAAATTTACAATGAAGGACCTCGGGGCAGCAAAGAAGATTCTTGGCATGACCATCATTCGGGACAGAAAGAAGAAAGAAATCAGATTGTCTCAGCAAAAATATGTTGAAAAAGTTTTGGACAGATTCAATATGAAAAGTGCTAAGCCAGTTAGCACTCCACTTGCCGATCATTTTCACTTGTCTTCTGCATTGTGCCCCAAGACACAAGAAGAACAAAACTACATGAAGAACATTCCATACTCTTCAGCCGTGGGAAGTCTTATGTATGCAATGATATGCACCCGTCCTGATATTTCCCAAGCAGTGGGAGTTGTGAGCCGGTTCATGAGTAATCCCAGAAAAACTCATTGGGAAGCTGTGAAGTAGATATTGAGGTATCTAAAAGGCACTTCAGATTATGCCTTATGTTTTGGTGGGAAAGTTGCACAGCTACAAGGCTTCGTTGACTCCGATATGGCGGGTGACTTGGATAAAAGGAGGTCTACATCCGGCTATGTTTTCACTTTTACCGGGGCAGCTATCAGTTGGGTCTCAAGATTGCAACAAGTAGTTGCTCTTTCTACTACTGAGGCTGAGTACATTGCTCTCATTGAAGGAGCAAAAGAAATGGTTTGGTTGCAGCGTTTGTTTACTGAATTGGGTTCGAAACAGCAAGCTTTCACACTTTTCTGTGACAGTAATAGCGCTATTCATTTGGCCAAGAATACGGCATTCCATAACAGAACCAAACACATTGAGCTGAGGTATCATTTCATCCGTACCATGATTGAAGAAGGCAAGTTGCAAGTTCAGAAGATCGACACCAAGATCAATCCGGCTGATGCATTGACCAAGGTTGTACCTCGAGAGAAGTTTGAATTCTGCCGCGCTTCTCTCGGCATTGTCAAACTCTGACAACAGGCTTAAAGTAGGGGAATAGCTCTGAATGTTTACAGTAGTCGTTGGGTTTCAAGTGGGAGATTGTTGGATATGAAACCCAACGGTCACCTCGTCCTTTTGTGGTGACTCTTCATTTTCAGCTCCTTCTCTTGGCGGATATTGTAATCTATAAAAGCATATGTATATGCTGTTGTAAACATCATTTGAGAACAAACTAATATAAGAGTTTTCCCCTGCTTTGTGGACGTAGCCATACATATGGTGAACCACGTTAAATATCTTTGCACTGTGTGATTGTTTACTGTTCTTTTCTTTTTCGCTATTCCATTGTTTTAACAGTAACCATTGCCTTGTCCTCAATAATGCACGTAAATCATCCAAGTTTTCGCAGATCTTATCTAATGGTTGATTAAACGTACGTTTTGTACGCGGAGATATGGAGACATTCTCACATATATGATTACGTAAACGGTGAAATTCAGTTTCTAATTTGCTTGACTCTTCTTTTAAAGCAAGCACACGGTCACTAAGATCAGCCAACCGTTGGTGAAGTGATTCTATAGTGTTTTCCTCCTCCTGCTGCCTCCTCTCCATTTTATAGAACATCTGCTCATTTTCCATGCTTTGTCTTTGCCTAAATACATATAGTGTGATGATAATAATTCTATAGAGGTGAGAATGCTGTGAGTTCTCTTCCCTCTTTATCTATCTTTCGAAAGGGTTGAATGAAGATTCAAGAGGTATATCAAGCTTGCTGCTTCATTGTCATCTAAAGAGCGTAAATAAAACTTAAACAAACAATTAAAATTATGGTAAACGTAGCAATTTATGTGCAATGGATTTGTTAATAGATAATTTTTTTATCTAAACATGGAATTTGAAAAAGATGAAAGGCAATAAGTTCCTATGGATTCCTTTTTACAGTTACAACTATTGACTATTGAAAAATATTAAGAGGTTTATGTTCGTGTTGATAAAGTCATAATTTAAAATACTTAGCTCACACAGATGTCACTAGAGATCAATTGTAGTTCACTGAGGGACTTTGATTCACAATGTCCAGAGCGTTTCCTGTCGAGGCCATCGTCAAACCCCGCCTTCCCTTGCACCTCTTCTGAAAAAATATATCTATCTAGATTCACCAAAACAATGATGTTAAGATGCCTCTAGTGTTTCATCTCTAGATATACTTTTGGTTTTTTTTTACCAAAAAAGACGAGTAAGAAAATAGGAAGTTAAATAATATAATTTTATTGCTTAATAAAAATAGGAAAGCTATTTTGTTTTATTCTATTTTTATTTTTCTAATGAATAAGTGCTAATATTAATGAAATAATATTACACATATTAAAAAAAGAGTGGGTCAAAAAGGTGGCACCTAAAAACCACAGAAAAAAATAGAAGAGACTACTACACAGCAAGAGCTATTTGTTATTTTTGATGTTTAACTAGAGTAAAAATGATAGAATATTCTTTAGAATTTGAATTCCCAATTGGTATGTCCAAAATGTTAGTAAAGAAAGTATGAGAGGTGGGGAAACAGGGTAGTCTTCATAAATTTGGATATCTTCATTTAGAGACTTCTCACTTGGATTTCAATTGTTATCTCAATTTTCAATTCTATGTTTCATACATTTTTTTATTAATGTCAAATTATAGTGAAAAATCTACTAAACTTGTTTTTATTAAATTTTTTGAGAGACCAATGATTAGTCTCACATCACACTGAAAAAAATTAATTAAATAATTTTTTTTTATTATTTTTAATAACTTTATAAATATAAATTGGTCCATTTATTAACAAATTAAAATTTTGTTGTCCCTACCAAATGAATATATTATAGCAATCAATTTACTCAAATTTTTTTATTAATTTATATTAGTTGAACTAATAAAAAAGTATTCTTCTAATATTTTAATCATATTTTATTTTAAGTCCCTAAAACTTGGATTACAATAGGACTTTTTACACATATGTGTCCTCAAAGCTATCAAATCTATCTTGAATATTTTATGTAAAAATTGTCTTTAGTAATTATTATCATTTAATGTTTTTATCATATTTGATTTAAATTCTTTAAAACTAGGATCACAATAAAACTATTTGCACTTAACGTCTTCAATTTTTTTCTTAAATATTTAATTAAAATATTTCAAATTTTTTTTTATCATTCAATCTCTTTTAAATATTCTTTATAAGAGCTCTCTTTAACAATTGTTATCATTCACTCTATTATTTAAGTGATATTTACTAATCTTCTGGTTACTTATTATAAAGGAAATAAATTTTCCTTACGGTTAACCTAACATAATAGATAAATGTAGAAAACGAGTTCAAATAAAAAAAATTATGTTCAAATTGGCCTACATTAAATAATAGCAATGAGTGTTGGAAACGATAAATAAAATAATTATAATTATAGTTTATGAAAGCATGAAGAAGATAAGTGCTTAGCTATATGACCAAAGAATGGTTGTCCTTGTTGAAGACTATGGAATCAAAATGATGTCTACTCACAAAATATGGTTTCTCTATTAATGAATTACCTTGGAGCCTACACAATGCAGAACTCTACTCTGTGATTCATCTAGTTGATCCTCATATGCTCTTCCCTATGTAATATATGAGGACTAGCAACATTTAGAAATACATTAGGAGGTTGATTGTTCTGTCACAAGCAAAGGTGTTCTCCCAAGTCAACCCCCCAAAATGCGTGTAAATATTCAAAGATAACAAGCAAGGGCTTAGAATGATGTATACAAATTTCTTACTTCTTTTAATGCACTGAATCCAAATGTTTTGCTATTGATTGCTCCTTTAAACTCTAGAATGAGAGAAAACTTGTGATTCTAAATGATGCTTGAGGATGATAAATAAATGTTAATGAATGCATTTAAATACTTGCACATAGAATCAAATTTTGAAAAGCCTATACTTAGTTATCCTAGGGAAGGAAAACAAAGGGGACAGGTTGGCCAAGTTTTGAATTTAAATTTTAGAAAGACAAAGGTCAAGTCCAAAACACTGAGGTCAAACCCATGACCAAAAGAATTAACCTATATGGGAAAGTAGTTAGATGTAATTTGCTAGTGGCTATATTGAGGTAGGTGTATAGATACATATAATAAAAGCTTATATAAAATGAATGTATTAGAGTATGTGCATATAGAGATGAAGTGGGGGCTAAGTCAAATGGGAATATGTGTGTATAAAGGATAGGATTAATTATTTTATTGTAATTCTAAAAGTACGTACATTAGAATTATAACATTGTTCTTAGATATATTAATTTTGAAGTTTAATTTTTTTTGTAAATTATTTACAAGATGATTAAAAATATGTGGAAATCTATTTTTAATGTTAGAAATTGCATACCTTACAATTTCTACATTATAAGTTGCACTTACTTTAAACTCACGTAGCATGTCGTAGATTACATATAGCCATATGCATTATTCTTATATCCAATAAAAAAATGTCAAACTATGTTAATTTATCATTTTATCAAACACCAAGTTCTCCCAAGATTATTTATCATTTTCCTCACATTTCAACCTCAATTTCAAAAAAATTGATCCCAAGGCTATGGTGTGTAGGGAGATAAATCAGAGGCCCATTAGAAGTTGCAGTCTTCCTTGATCTAACCAGGAGCAATCAACCACAGAAGAATTTGCAATATGAGCCAGAAAAATGTGATTTTGATTGATATTTTACAATGATTATTTTATAAATGTATTATATTGGCTTATATAGCCTTACATTTCTCATAAATAAACTACTGTAACTTGTTACGAGAATAACTTCCCAAACCTAACTATAAATTATTATGTGCCTAAGTAAACTTAAGCAAGTAAATAAGTAAAATCCTATTTACTCTAACACCCCCCATTATGTGTAACTTAGGGAGAAGATTTATTATGCAAGACTAATATGTAGAATGCAATATATGGGTCCCGACAACTAGGCCATGTTAGGTACTCATGCACAACTACTCATTCAACTAAATCTAGAGCCCAATCCTTCTCCTCCCAATGTTTGGCTTGGTGAAATAGTAGTAATTAACCTAGTTGAGGCAAACCTACAATTTTTCCACTAAACACCTAGGTATAGACCCACTCTTGTAGATTTTAGAGTGTCTACCTACAAATGCTTGATACTAAGAATTTTGTTACAAGTTGTTTGTACAATAAAATAGAGTTGTAGAAAATTGCTAGATGTACACTTTGGGTTGATGGGTTACTAAGGTATCTTGGGCACATCTTTGTGACTAAGAAAGGCGATCTTCTTATGAATTATTAGAAGAGGGACATCGAGCTTTGTATGCAATGCATTTAAGAGTCAATAAGATGTCTATGGACCTTCATCAATTGTACCATTTGGATGGTATTTAAAAGGAAAACATTAGAGAGCATGTGGCACAATGTTTGGAGTGTCAACAAGTTAAACTAGGACATCAACACCTAGTAGGTATTCTATATCCTCGTGAAATACCTAAATGGAAATGGGATACGATCTTTATGGTTTTCATTGTTGAACTTCCTACTTCTTCCTATTATCATGATGATATCATGATAATCATGGATAATTTTATCAAAGTAGCACATCTATCCCCTATAAAAGCTACATGCAATGCATCATTGGTGGTAAGAGTATTATTACATGACATTGTCAAATTGCATGGAATGTTACAAAGAATTATTTTAGATAGAGACCCAATGTTCACTTATAATTTTTGGAATTCATTGTAGACCATGTTGGAAATGTAACTCAATTTTAGTTCTTCATACTACCCAAAGACAAATGGACAAACATAATAAGTGAATCAAGATTTGGAAGGCATGCTTCATACGTATGTGATGAATCAACAATCTAAGTGGGAAGAATACTTGTATTTGATATAATTTACCTATAACAACAATTTCCATTATTCCTTGGGCATGACACATTTCTAAACTTGTATGACAAACCTTTTAGAACACCCTTAGCTCATATAAGTTAGAGGACCAAGTGTCCATTGGTCCCACCATGTTGTAGGACATGGATAGGCAGGTTGCCTCAATTCAACAATATCTTGTATAGGGGCACAAGATCGTTAGAAGAAGTATGCTTATGCCAAATGATTGGATCAACACTTCTTAGTTGGTGACAAATTTTTCTTAAGGTTGTTCTCTCATAAGAGTCCAATCTAGTATGGGAATGGTTTTAAGCTTACATCATGGTTCATTAATTGATTTGAGATCCTAAAGTGCATAAGATCTATGGCCTACTATTTAGCATTGCCATATATCTTGTCACACATCCATGATGTATTTTATGTTTATGTTTTGACAAAGTATGTTGTTGATAACAACCATGTTTTAGATTAGACCACTTTATTGGTAATGGTAAGTGGGCAAATTGCTTTGGAACCTATGTGCAATCGAGAGTGTAAGAGGTTGAGCCTTTAAGGGTGAGAGATGGACCAAGTAAGGGTCCAATGGGATCCTTTTGATGAGAATACAACCACATGGAAATATGCAATTGATTGTGGGTACGTTACCCACATTTGTTTCAGTGACGTCCTAGAGGAAAGGGGAAGGGGATATAACACCAACTCATGTGTAACATTGTTGATGACATCATTGTGTTTGTTGAAAATTATGTTTGAGTTTGATTTTGAAACATATAAACTTTATATTCCTTATTTTGAAACATAAATTATTATGATGAGATATCCTAAAAGGATATGAGACAATGTTTATATTATGAATGAACTATGTGTGTGTGTGGATATGAAATGATCAAATATGATTTTATGTCAAAAAATTTCATAGTGTGTATATGATGAGATGTTATGATTTATGTTGCTTTGGCTATATATGTTACCACATGGATATACTTGATGTTTGTTTGAGTGTGTAGATAACAAGGTTAAATTAGACTAGAATTGAGAGGGCTTATCTTATGTGTAGAACCATAAATTTCTCTTTAGGTGGTAAAGAAGAAATTGAACCATGTGCTAAGCTTGTAAAACTAACTGCTACCAACACCTAGCAATAAGGTGGTTAGCTATTCTCCTTGGAATGTTTATTTGTGTTATTGATGCAATGTCTAAATTTTTGCAATATGGTTGAGTCAATAATTTGTTGGTCTTAGATATAGGTGTTTGTAATCATTGGCATATTTTGATATGCTTGATTATGCATGTTTTGGATGGTCATGTTCTTAATACACACAATTTAAAATAAATGAAATCCTAGAATTCAACTCCAAAATTAATAAGGGGACAAGACATCAAGTATTTAATGAGAAGTGACAAGGGCAGGGGATTGGCACTTGTCACTCATACAAAAGAAGTTGGCAAGAGGATGTTAGCAAGTAAAGTTGGCATTGCATGAGAAGATCATATTAAAAAAAAAATAGCATAAAAGGTTAGGTGAGCAACATGATAGAATATAAGAGAATGAAATTAGGTTCTTACAAACATTAATGGTTGAAGTTGAATCAAATTTCTAGTGGTGTTTGCTTTGAATGATGGATGGGATGGTCACATTGAGTTCTAGGTGCAACTGGGAGAAAATAAATCCTACACTGAATGAGGAAGACAAAATACATTTTTTAAGAAAAGGTGAGGAAGAAATCAATGTTGTTGCTAGAGATGGATAAGTGCATGGAAATGAGGGATAAAAAAGGGATAAAAAGTGCCCACTTTTTTTCCTTCTAAAATAAGTTAAACTTGAACTTGGATGGGTAATTGGAGTTGTGTACACTCAAATTTTGAGGATATAATAAGAACAAGATTTGTAGCAATACAAATCTAGTTTCTAAACTACTAAGGGTTTTTAAAATGGTTAAGGTTAAGAGGGTGAAATTATGAGCACACACAAAAGTGTTCCTATTTTTATCACTAAAATTTAACATAGTGTTCAGTGTGCGCCCCTTTATTTTTTTGTTACATTAGATTTTTTTTAAAAATTGGTTGGTAAAAATATAGCTAAGAGTGAGTACTACAAGTTATGTATTTTTTATTGAATATAATTATTTTTAATTTTTCAAAGTGGATGTATCCTAAAAACTACATCACTAAGTGTGCACATCACATAACTTACACAAAAATAATTAAAAATGTGTTTTTTGAATGCATATAGAATGAAGCGTGGAACAATCCTATATTTTTTTGTCAAATTTGGATAAGCAGATTAAAAGTTATAAATAGAAATCAATAGATATGTACTTGAGGAGTATGAATACATTGTTTAAAGAAAATAAAATTAAAAATAAATACATTAACTTATTCAAAATATTAAAAAAATTATATGGCTACAAAGCTAAGAAGTAGCTCATTATTTTGGTGGTGGTTTCATCAAAATTTGTTATAAAACAAATAAATCTAATGATTTTGAAGTTCAAAAATGTTGAATATGAAAAATATTTTAATATGAAAAACATGTCTTTGGGAGGCATCATAGAGGTCCAATCCTTAGTCTTGGTCATCCA